>CAUYQV010055054.1:0-11958 GCA_963574575.1 Galagoides demidoff
AGAGAAACGGAGTGGGAAGGGAGGGGAGGGGGAAGGTCTGATAGAGGGAGGGTAAACAGTGGGACCACACCTATGGAGCATATTGCCAGAGTACAAGTCAAATCTATCAAGTATAAAACAATGTCTTAGCACAATAATCAAATAAATGAGGCAAAAGCTATATTAATTAGTTTCATGTAAGCACTCGAAATTGTATAAAAAAATCAACATATTGTACCCCACATACGCATAAATGTATTCATGATCTATGTATATATGACTTAATTTTAAAAAAAAAGAAAATCAGAAAAGTGTGTGTGAGCCTGCATGCTGGGATATATGGTTATATACAGAAAACTTGAAGGAACTACATCAAAATGCTAACATTGATTAACTCTGTGGGAGTACTAGTAATTTAAAAGGGTTGGACTTTTTTGAACTTCCTAAAATGATTCCATAAACATATTACTTTTACTACCAGACACAAAAATGTTTTCCAAAAAAGTAAAAACATAAAGAAGATATCTTAAAAATTATATCATCTAACTCCAGTAAGAGTAGCTCACTTAACAAACTCCCAAAGCTACAGATGTTGGCCTGGATGTGGAGAAAAGGGAACACTTCTGCACTGCTGGTGGAATACAAGCTAATATGTTCCTTTTGGAAAGTAGTTTGGAGAACACTCAGGGACCTAAAAGTAGACCTACCATTCAACCCTGCAATTCCTTTACTAGATGTATATCCAAAAGACCAAAAATCACTTTACAACAAAGATTTGCACCAGATTGTTCATTGTAGCTCAATTCATAATTACCCAGTTATGGAAGAAGCCCAAGTGCCCATTGACTCATGAATGGATTAATAAATTGTGGTATATGTATATCATTGAATATTAGGCAGCCTTTTAAAAAGATGGAGACTTTACCTCTTTTATGTTTACATGGATGGAGCTGGAACATATTCTTCTTAGTATAGTATCTCAAGAATGGAAGAAAAAGTATCCAATGTACTCAGTACTATTATGAAACCAATTTATAATCACCCACACTTCCCTAAGAAAGATAAATCACAACTATAGCCCAAGATGAAGGCCGAAGAATCGATGGAAGGGGGGTAAACAGTGGGACTATTCCTACAGTTCATATTGCAAGAGTACATGTCAAATCTATTATGTATAGAGTAAAAATGTCTTAACACAATAAGTAAATGAGGTGAAGGCTATGTTAACTAATTTGATGTAAGCATTCCTAATTATATATATAAAGTCAGCACATTGTACTGCATAAAGGCATCAATGTATACATGATCTACGTGTTTATGAATCAATAAAAAAAATTTTTAAATGTATCTGTGGAAATGAGGGTTTTTGTTGTTTTCCAGTCATTCTTTTGGAGACATTTATTTTTTACTTGAAGAGATGTTATAGGAAGAGGAATGTTGGCAAATGGTACTTTATATATAATAAGAGGATAAAATGTCTATTATCACTAAAAGATATTTATTCCATATTAGTTCATGGTAAGCTCTTGCTCAGGTACTGGGAATATTACACATTAACAAACCAGACAAAAATCTTATCCTCTTAAGGGTTACATTCTGGTCGGGGGAAATACAGGTACAACAAACCGGAAAGAGTATGTCCAATGGCGATCATGGTAATGGAGAAAAATAGAGGAGAAGAAGGAATAATTGGTTCTGGGAAGCTGTTGGGATTTTAGGTGACAGAATAGTGAAGGACAAATCCCTGAAAAGAGGACTTTGGACAAAGACCTGGAGGAAGTGACGGCGCCATCCTGTGGACACCCTGAGTAAAGCATTCAGGCTGAGGGCCTATGAAAGTGAGGAAGCGCTTGGCAGGGTGAGCAGAGGAAGGAGGGGTGTGCTGACCAGAGTCGAGACAGGAGAGGAAGGCAGAGGGTGACTCTGGCTCTGACTGTGAGCGAGTCTGGAGGTCACTGGAGGGGACCTGAGAAGAATGTAAACAAAGGTGCCACTGACCCAGGAGTGTGCAGTCTCAAACACACTTCATCAATACCTGCTCGTCCTCAAAAGGCTACCAACCTCTTCGGGACTCAACTCTGACTTCAGCTAAGACAGATGCAAGTAATTGCGGGCTTTAATCACTTATTTCCATAGAATGAAAGACTCATTCCAAGTGAATAAGCCAATTTCAAACACAATTTAGAACAACAAAATAGAAGAATTTAAACAAAGATACAGAAATTGTAAATGGGTAACCTACTGCAGCTATGAGATTAATTAAGCATAAATTGATAGAAAGCAAATGGAGCACAGAACCTCAAGGTCTGGGATGTTGCAAGGCTGATGCTTCCATCGGGTGCAATCCAGGATATACTGAGTTAAAGGGAGGTCTTCCAACTCGGTATCACAATGAGAGTTTCTGGAAATGAATCCTGTACGCCCATGGCAGCCTAATGGTAGCCAGAGCAGGACAGACAAAAGTGAGCTGCTGGGGTGATTCTTTGACCAGAAACTTCTGAAAAAAAGCAGAGATGAGCACCTCCAGGCCTAGAAATATGTAGAGTGGCTATGTGGGGAGGGCCAGGGAGGCAGTGGCCTGCTGACCTGAGGAGTCACTGTCAGGTCATGACATTGGTTGACTTGCCATCTCAATCTAAAGATGTGTCATTTTATCTCCTTCTCAGTGCATGTCATGGTCACATCTTCCCAGCAGACTCAGAATGAAATCTCTCCAACAAGCACAGGGACACACTGAACTCTAACCCTTCAGGCCCAGTGGTTTGTTCACTGTGACCTCACCAAGTGATGGACTCCAAAGGAGAAAACCAGAGGGAACATGGGGGCCAATGATTATTCCCAAGAATGACCCAAGCTGGACAGGAGGAGGCTTTCCTCAGCAGGAGCATCTGTCATCCAAGGAGGAGGTCCTCTGGCCAGCTTGGCTACTGGGTTCAGCAGAGTACAAACGGGCCCCTAAATGTAAGCTCTCCATGATCTGAATGGAATGTAGCTTGAGAGTTTGAGAAATCGGAGGGACTTGAGACCTAGAGATATCTGCATAGCCATTTCAATTTTTAATCTCTATCATCAGGACATTGGAAGTTCCATTTTTAAAAAGTATTGAGTTTTCCTCCAGCCATTATTGGTGGGAAATATTGTCAGGTCTAAGAAAGGAGAGTTCCTATGCTTACAGATTGAATCATGGATTAAAACCTCTTAACAAGGAGGCTACTCTGCCAAATCCTCTGAGGTTAAACTCTCAGCTCAGGTTACTCTCCCCAGTTTCTGGGAACTATTTTAGGGAAGGTCCCTGCTTCCAGTCATAGGTACTCAGCCTGGTTGTTCCTGTGATTTGGACCAAGTGGGTGTCTGGATTAATAGTGGATGAGCTCTAATCAGTGTACAGAGACAGAGTCCATCCTTGTCTGGAGGAAGAGAAGGAGGTCACAGCAAAGTGGAGCAGCGAGCACCCCTCAGCCCTGGGGCTGGCCTCCTGCCTGTCAGTCAGCGCCACGCAGCTCAGAATTTGTGGTGAAACGTAGTACTTACTCAACACTCTTCCTAAGGAGCTCAGCACTAGAACTGAAAGATTAAATCCAGTTTTATTAGGCAGTCCCTGGAGAAAGGTAAGAGAGTGTGATTCATATTCCCCTCCGCCCCCCGAGGTACAGGCTGGGCCTCTTGTGTCCGTTCCAAGCAGAAGTAGCGGCCCTTCACCGGTGGCCTAGCACTTTGCCTTTTACAAGGAACTTCTGCATTAATTATTCCCTTTGAGACTGAGACAGCGTGTGAGGTTGTTAAGTGAGAACCACATCAAGAGAGTTAAGTGATTTGCCAAAGGTCAAGAGACTCAGAAATGCCAGCACCTGAACTTCTCACCCAAATGGACTCACTCAGGGAACAGCCCTTCCCACTGGTCACCCCGCCACACCTGAGCCCACACGGTCACATCGCCCGCCAGCATCTGTGTGTGTGCAAATGCTCTTCTTGGGAACCTACACTAGATCTATGAATCCTTCAAAACAACAAGTTCTGGCACACTCCCTTCAGCCTCACAGAAGTGAGCCCCTCTCTTCTGAGCTATGCTGCACTTTCTTTAAGGGCTCCTCTTTTGTTTCTTATTACCTTGTACTATAATTCATTTATTTGCACGTCAAGCTTTTAGCCTGTGAGCTCCTTAGGACAATAGCTACTTCTGGAAAGGTGAAGAGAGCAGAGTTCTTGAGCGTGTGGTCTTTGGAGCCAGGCTGCCTAGGACGGGATCCCACACTTACTGCTGACCAGCACTTAGGAGAAAGCTACCTAGACGCTCTGTGCCTTCTTTCTCTCATCTTTCTAACAGGAGCATTAACAACATTGCCCGTCTCTCAGGGTTATTGTGAGGATAAAATCAGTTGGTACATGTAAATCACTAGAGCAATAAATAAACATTATGAAACCCCTAAATGTGAATGAATAGTGAAACTGACTTTTTTTTTTTTTAAGACAGGGTCTCCCTGTCACCCAGGCTGGAGTGCAGTGGCATCATCATAGCTGACCGCAAACTCAAACTCCTAGCCTCAAGTGCTCTTTCTGCCTAACTCTCTCAAGTAGCTGGAACTATATAGGCGTGTGCCACCACCACCATGCTGGACTAATTTTCTTTTTTTTCTTTTTTTTCTTTTTTTTTTTTGTAGAGACAGGGTCTCACTGTTGCTTGGGCTGGTCTGGAACTCCTGGCCTCCAGCAATCCTCCCACCTTAGCCTCCTAAAGTGTGCTAGGATTATAGGTGTGAGCCACCATGTCCAGCCAGAAATTGATAAATTAAAAGTAAATATTCATATACTAGAAAAATATCCTCCAGCTTTTATAAGAGAGGAAATATATCTATTCACGTTGTCACTGTGATCGGCACCACCAACATCTTCATCACTATCCTATTTGCATTCTTGGTCACACAGCAGGTGTTCCACAAAGGCATGCCAAATATATGAGTAAATAAGTGTACTTATAATACAGTTGGTGACTTGGGTGAAAACGGAAACGTTACCTTACCCTTATTGTTTGGGGAAGTCACAGCTGCCTGGACCATATCTAAAAACACTAGGATTTACTGTTTCTTCAATAAAAGAATACACAGGAAATTCAGTTTGGGGTTCCTAAATTAATTTACCCAGATGAAAAGCAGCATAGACGTCGAGGCCAAAGAATGGGGCTCACTTATTCATGAATAAAGATTGTGCAAACTAAGCAACTTTGTTTCTCTTCAGGCAAAGATGCCTGGCCGGAACTGATTGAAGCCTATCAGAAACTCCAAGAATGTGGGTGCACAGTAGAAAAGCCTGAAAGGAAATCCGATATAGCCTTCCTCTCTCTTTTTAGGATGTTTTAGTTAGAACAAACTAAAAGAATAACCACGACAGAAAATTGCCAACACAGAGGTTTCCATACAAAGCTCTGTGGTGGTGGGAAGGGGTGCAGTTCCTTACATCTAGTCTATTGAACCAGTAAAGGGAAAGGTAGCAGTTTCAAGGAACTTGTAAAGGGAAATGAGATGTTTACTTTGATAAGCTATAATTTAAAAAAAAAAAAAACCAAGTGTTTCCTGTCCAAAAAAGCAGCTATCGAAAGAGAGCTTTTGTAAAAATTGGAAAATGTCAGAAGCTCAGATAAAGTTCCTAACATTTGCATACCGTTTATAAAGCCCTTTCATGTTATTTAAATTTTAGAAGATTAAAAATCAATCTTTAGAAGTAAATGTCATAGCAACTATCACACATGAGCTCAAGCAGAAATATATTGGAATTTTTATTGTAGCCTTTTTTGTTATATTGAAAAATGTGAAATAGCAGAAATGCAAATAATAAGTAAATTGGTAAATTAAATGTGGTATGGTGACACCAGGGAAAACACCACAGGGAAATAATGAAATTATATATACGTTTATTTACATTTCAATATAGATAAATTTCAAAAACAATTTAATTCTTAAAACATGAAGTTCTAGAATGACATACATATTTATAGTATGATAACACTTTCGTAAATTTTTTAAAAATCCATAAGTTTCCAAACAAATTAACAATATAAGAATATATGGCCCACACCTGCCCTCCGTCCCCAGTGAAGGGCTCAAGGACAACTTGGACTTTACATAACAAATGCAAACAATGCAACCTAATGATTTCTACCTGTATCTGAAACAAAAAAAAATTAAAAATTAAAAATAAAGAGGTCCTATATTGTAAAAAACAAAAATCCATAAGTTTCCGATTACATGACTGACCATAAGCAGCAGAGTAATTTTTTTTTAATCTTCCAAACTCCTTAAAACTGAACAGAGCAAATACGAGAGAGAAAAAAATAAATCCCCAGAGAACATCTTCACTAACACCTCTGTGAACCTGAGTAAAGGAGAGGGGTGAGTGGAACTGTGAGAGAGCAGCAGCTGAAGGTCTCCAGTTAGGGAAATGGGGGGAAGGCCGATGTGCCTGGTGGGAGGCATTGTTTGTGGGCTTCTGGTCATGAAAACAAAAACAAAAGGAAAGAAAGACACCGACAAAAACATGCATCCAAGATTCTCAAAACCTCTTAGCAGGATAAGCCAAGATGGCATATGCACAGGTGGAGACCCCTCCTAAGAGCCCCCTCTCATTATGAACACAACATGTAGGTTAGCAAAACCCAAAGCCCACAAGCAATATCTAACAAAACGTCTAAATGACAACGCAGCTTCAGGAACCCAAAATTTTAAGTAGGCAAGAACAAACCACTTGTAACTCTATGACCTGCATGAGACAACGACTTCTGATAACAGTGGGAACCTACCATCAAAAAATTTCCAAACTTCTGTAAGTCGACCACCCAAGGGACTGTCACAAATTGGCCAACAGACAGAGGTCACCAACATAAGGAGTTAGACCTACTTTCCTGATACATACTTGTGCTGCATGTCCAGTCTATGAAGAGTAGGTCAACTTAAGGAGGTTCTGCTGTAATTAGAAAGCAAGAAAGGCCAATCCAAGAACATCAGTTGAACTTAAAAAGGAGTAATAGAGTTTTAAAAATAATTTTGTTATCCGGACAGAAATATTAGGTAATTTAAAAAGGAGATGAAAACAGATTGGCATCAGATATTTTAACAATATTTTGTGCCAAATGGCAACGGCACAGTGGGAAATACAAACCTATATTTATGTAAGATGAATAAGTACAGAGCTAATGGATAGAAGAGGAATATAGTTAATAATATTATATTGTACATTAAAAATTTGCGAAAGTAGATTTTAGGTGTTCTTACCACAAAAAAGGTAACTATGACAGGCAGTGGATATATCAACTTGTTTACCTGTAGTAATCATTTTATCACATATGTGCATATCTAACCATAATGTTATACACCTTAATTATATATACTAAAAAATAAATTTTACAGCTCAGTGCCCGCAGCACAGTGGTTATGGCACCAGCCACATACACCAGTGCTGGGGGGTTTGAACCCAGCCTGAGCCACCTAAGCAACAATGACAACTGCAACAAAAAACAGCACTCTGGGAGGCTGAGATGGGAGGATTGCTTGAGTTCAGGAATTCAAGACCAGCCTGAGCAAGAGCAAGACTCTACCTCCATTAAAAAAAAATTTTTTTTTGTCAAAGTAACTAATAAAGTAAATTCCAATTCTGTACTATATAAAACAAACAAAAATAAGCAAAAAGATTCAGAAAAGGTAAAAAAAAAAAAAGGATGAGAAGATTCCTACTAAGTAAAGTTTGTTATCAGACAGCCTACCAAAATTCCAGCCAAAACACAATAAGCAAGATAAAGAAAATGACATTTTAATGCTAAAGGTTATAATTTATAATGAAGATGTAATCTATTAATATTTATGCACCTGACAACAGATCAAGTTTGCTAAGCAGAAATTATAGGAGATTAAAGGAGCAATATCCAAAGACTACAGAATATAGTCAGACTGTGCTCAGAAAAAAAAATCATAGTATTAAATATCTGTGCCCATAAAAATAAATTGGAAACAAAACTGATGTAATACAACAGAAAAAATAAGTAGAGACAAAGAGCATTGAGTTAGAAAAATATAAAATAGTAAAAAAGTAAATATAAAAATAATTAAAAATCTGTTGCTTTGGGAAAATACTAGCAAGAAGAAAAAAAGTACAAATATAAAAACGAATGAGGCAAATAGGGAGAGCTATTGAAATACAGAAATTTTGGGTACCTGTGAATCTCTCTAAATGTAGAATATAAATGTCTTAACACAATAACTAAGAAAAAGACATGAAGGTTATGTTAACCAGTTAGATGAAAGTATTTCAAATTGTATATAGAAACAGTACACTGTACCCCATGATAGTATTAATGTACACCACTATGATTTAATTTTTTAAAAAATGTAAAAAAAAAAAAAGAAATGCCAAAATTTTTTAATATTCTTTTTTTTTTACAGTTTTTGGCTGGAGCTGGGTTTGAACCTGCCACCTCCAGCATATGGGGCTGGCGCCCTACTCCTTTGAGCCACAGGTGCTGCCCTTTTTTAATATTCTTAAGACCATATGGTGCTAATATTTTTTTTCATATGGTGCTAATTTAATGCAAATAAATTTGACAACCTAAATAAATACTTTTCAGGAAAATATCATTTACTGAATCTGAATCCTTAGTGATACTAGAGAATTACTATAGGAAGTAAGGAGAAAATTGCGAAAGTTCTCACCAAATAATACAATGATGAAATAAATGTAAATTTGCTCTAAAATAAATAAATAAATAAGTAAATATATAAATAATACATCAGGCCCTGATGGTTTCACAGGGGAATTTAGCAATCCTTTCGAGTCAAATAATCCCAACGCTGAACTATTACAATGCATGGGAAAGAATTACTACTTCCTAATTCTTTCTGTAAAGCAAATTCAACATTGGTATCAATATCTGATAAATGTTGCTCTAAAAAGAAAACTATAAGCCAATTTCATTGATAAATACTGTTATAAAAATATTAAATAAAATATGAGCATGCTTTATTTAGAAAATAATTCATGAGTAAATGGAATTCATTCCAGAAAGAAATCAGTATCAGAAAGTCGAATCACATTAATATAGCTCCAAGAAGAAAAATCATGTCATCTCCACTGCTGAGGTGCCCACCTCCACTGTGATGCTGGGGCTGGTCCCCTGAACTCCACATCTCTGCTTTGCTGGATGTGCCCATTACTCTGCAGCTGATGGCACAGAGCAAGGCAGCAAGCCAGCAGAGCCTGGTTTCCTCCTGTCTGTGCCTTCTCCAAGCCAATACCATCCTTGTACACCTCAAACGTGAGTGTTTGTTTCAGAAGCAGCATTTGAGTCCAGTGCACTATTTTTTCCAATACTTGATCCTCCTACCAGCCAATGTCCCCTCCTCGGAGGTCTGGGTCCATCTCCACTAGCCTCTCCTCTTTGCTTGGACCCTACCATGAGCCAAGTGGGCAGAGTTCTTCCCAGAGGTCTGAGTTTCATGGGGTCTGCCCTCTCCTCTTTATTCCCCCGGGCTGAGGTGTCCCTTTTTGTCACTGAGTTAACGATTCTTTATGCAATATTCTCTTCACTAAAATTACAGGCTTGGCTTCTGTCTCCATTTGACAGTATCTGATACCATTTCTGATACTGTAAAACAATCACTTAGGGAAGAATTGACAAATGCCTCCTTGATATGATTTCATAAACAACCCCACCTCAAAGCCAGCATCTTACTGAATGGGGAATAGAATTCCCCACAAGGACACTGTGTTGGAGGCAGTAGCCTGAGCAACTAGACAAGAGAATGAGAATCCTTCACTCCATATTCTGACGTCAACCACTTTGAGTCCATTCATATTGTTATAGGGGGAAGGGGGAGATGCATAAAAGCAAATGTGATATATATCTTTTGTGTAAGAAATACAAGTATAAATGTATCTTGTGTCTACAAAAAGAAATAACTAGCAAAACAAACCCAAAATAATGTTTAAAATGTGTTACATAAAGAGAGAAGAAGAAATGCGGTAGAGAGGATAAGAAAGGAAGCTAGATTCCTCGGAGTATATCTAGTTAACAGAGTTTTGACTTTGGAAGCAAAATGTTTTACATACTAAAAAAAGGAAATTAATTTCCAAATTCATCTGAATTCCTAAAACTAGTCTCAAAACAATCTGAAATGAATAAACCTAACTATCGACCTGGTTGAAAACATAACCATACAAAGAAAAGAGTTACTTCTAGTGACTTTAGAACATTATATTGACTGTTAAGAGTTTCTGGTTAGAAAACATGTGTCCCCTGCTGATTCCACATCAGCAAACTGACCCTCACCCCATGGATCCTGTCTCATCACTCCACTCAGTTCCAAATTTAAGTCACCAATAGGTGGGTCTCATTGGTGTGCCATCCAGCCATCTGAAATCCCAAATGAAATAGCCATTGGGAAATACAGTTTTGGGCTTTCTCTATTCTACACACAGGACCGTACGTCAGTAGGAGATTAGAAAATGAATCAATCTGTAGTATCTGTCACCCTATAAACTCAGCCCTTTGGTTAATCTCTTGAAGATTGGGTTTGGTGGAAACATAAGAAAACTTACCCTGGAAATCTATAACAACATTAAACCAACTAGCTAAAATGCCTTATGTCTTTTACCAGTGTAACTTTTTAGTGTCTGGAAGGAAAAAGACTAGGTCTAAAATATTCACTGTACCCTAGATAGCAACAAGTAATTGTGACCACCCAGACAATCTTGCCATTGCTGTAGTTCCAATCATACACTCGGGGTTCTAGTTTAGAAAGGGAGATAAATAATTTGTTGCTTTCTAAATAATCCCAATGTGATGTATTATAAATTACCCTGAGGAATACTCCTTAAAATTTGTCTGGACCAATATAGGAAATAAAAGCTAAGCTTCTAAAAATAAATATCCCTAGGCACTAGACCCAGCTATGAGTCGGCCCCTAATCACCCACAATACTTTCAGTAGGGCGAGAACCAACTAGAACTGTGATGCCCATTGAGAAATCATTGTTGGTTGATGAATTTCTTATTGGCTCAATTTCCTGACCCAACAAATTCTCTCACTGGATCACATGCACAAGTATAATGCCCTCCTGTGTGAATGCAGACACACACACTGCATTCTTCAACCTACTCTTGCCCCAGTCTTTGTACACCAAGGCTGTGTAGCCTCAGAAGAGTTTTTTAGCCTCTCTATGCCACAGTGTCCTCATCTGTAATATGAAAGTAATAGGTGTACTTCCCATTTTGTGGCAAGGATTAAGTGAGTAAATAACAAGCCAGTGTTTTGAAGAGTATCTGGCACATACGGAGTGAATGCTATATAATTGCTAAGCATTAATTAGCCTTATTATTATGTTCACTCCAATTGTTACTCTCAGATACCAGCAGCTATCTAGATGACAATGACTCTACATATATTCAGTATTCATGAGTCACAAATACTGGCAGATAATCTGAAGTATAACGTAATATTTCTCCATTGGGGAAAAAGAAAAATAAAAAATGTTGCCTATGCAGCAAAGATGATATAGCAAATAATATAACACAGTGGATTCTTTATTAATGTTTGTTTATGTGGAGAAGAAAGAATATCATTTTCCACAGTACAGATGTCAAACCAAGAAGGAAGTTCAACAGATACCCTTGGCTTTGGCCATGATTAACCATTATTGCCTGAACAGAACATAAAGGACTGGCATTTCACCCAACCTTGCACTTGGTCTTGAAAACATCTCAGTTAAAAATATACTATACTGGCTCGGCGCCTGTGGCTCAATTGGCTAAGGCACCAGCCACATACACCTAAGGTGGCGGGTTTGAATCCCCAGCCCAGGCCCTCCAAACAACAATGATGGCTGCAACCAAAAAATGGCCGGGCGTTGTGGCAGGTGCCTGTGGTCCCAGCTACTTGGGAGGCGGAGGCAGGAGACTCGCTTGAGCCCAGGAGTTGGAGGTTGCTATGAGCTGTGATGC
>CAUYQV010055055.1:0-37740 GCA_963574575.1 Galagoides demidoff
GTCCAGTGGACATTTTTAATCCTTTCACTACTATGGAAGTTGGGTTTTGTTAAAAAAAATTTGAGTGAGTTAACCTTGGTGGTAGAGTATTGTGCTGATGATTGTGGAGGATGGGTCTGAGAATATCCTGGAGAGCTGATTTAGTTATAGCAAATTTCTTCAACATGTCTATGTCATTAAAGTATTTGACTTCTCCATCACAAATGAAACTCAGTTTAGCTGGATACAGGATCCTGGGCTGGAAGTTGTTTTGTTTTAGGAGATTGAAGGTTGATGACCATCTTCTTCTGACTTGGAATGTTTCAGCTGAGAGATCTACAGTTATTCTGATACTTCTCCCTTTGTAGGTGATGCTTTTCTTACATCTGGCTGCTTGTAGATGTTTCTCCATCTTAAATTTGGCAAATTTAATCACAATGCATCTAGGAGATGCTTTATTTGGCTTAAGTATTGCTGGGGTTCTGAAACTGTCTGCTATCTGAAGTTCTATATCTCTTGCAATGCTTGGGAAATTCTCCTCCAAAATCTCCTGGAGTAGAGCATCTGTACCTTTAGAACCATCCTCTTCTCCTTTGGGAATTCCTATAAGATGAATGTTTGATCTTTTGGAGTGATCTCACAACTCTCTCAGGGAACGATCAGTTTTTACTCTCCATTTGTCTGCCTTTTTGAGTATTTGGGAACATTCAAAAGCTTTGTCTTCAGTTTCAGAGATCCTTTCTTCTGCCTGGTTAACTCTATTACTGAGGGATTCTACTGTATTTTGGAGCTCCTCAACTACCTTTTTCATTTCCTTGAGCTCTGCTATCTCTTATGTCCATATCTTTGGTGACTTGGGCTTTGAATTCATTAATTTCTTGAGACAACTTTAGAACTACTCTTTGGAATTTAATTTCTATCTTTTCTTCCATTCTATTTATCTTATCTGCAATCCATATTCTGACACTGCTGCCATTTGTTTATGCATGGCATCTTCAGTTGTATCTGCCTTGTCATTTCTTGGGGGTGGGGGTTGATCTACTCTGGTTATTCATGTTGCCAGAGTTCTTCTGTTGGGTCCACACCATGTTTATTATGCCTCATTTGGTTATTAGAACTGGTAGGGTGAGATCAAACTGGGGTTCCCAGGTAGTAGAGATAGCCCCTTACCAAAGTGCTAGGCTTTGTAATTGTGCCTTATCTCCTACAACCTTACAAAGGCCTCTTTCAGAGTTTTGGGCAGAGACTCCGAGGACCTACTTGGTGAGACAGCGCAAGCTAGCTCTGTTTCAACATCAGCCAACTTCTACCCTAGCCTAAGAAACCAGTTTTAGGTTTAAATCTTGACTATAAAGAGATACAAGCAGCTGTGGTGCCCAGCCCCCACTCTTCAGTTCTTTTCCTCTACAAACTTCGAAGGTCAACCTCAGAATGTCCCCAAGTGGGCAGCCCCAGACACTGGTTCCAATTAAATTGTCTCACGCAGTGCAAACCCTGCTCAACAGAGAGAGATTCAAGGGTCTCCAACAGCACAATTGGAGCCAGGGATCCACACTCCTGCCCGCCAGACTCAGTCCACACTGTTGTCTGCTTCTCTTCTCACAGGCCTAGTTGGAGCCAGGGGTCACATCCACCCCACTGGTCTTAGTCCACACCCAACTAGCCTCTGCTTGCCAGACCAGTTTGAATCAGGGGACCATGCACCTGTCTGCCAGTCTCAGTCTACTGCCTGGCAAGCCTCTATTCGCAGGCTCTGTTAGAGTCAGGGCACTGCACCTATCTGCAGGTCTCAGTCGTCACCCGGTAAGCCTTTGCTCACCAGTTTCACTGCAGACAGGGGACTATGCCCTATCCTTCAGATCTTGGTTCACACCCAGTAAGCCACCACTCGAGGGTCCTGTTAGAATCAGGGGACCACACCCTTGCTCTCAGGTCTCAGTCTGCACCTAGCAAGCCTCTGCTCACAGGCCCAGCAGGGACTGGGACTAGCACTATCTTCCGGACTCAGTCCACACAGGACAACCACTGTCCCACTGTGGATGCCGTCGGAACCAGGGGTTCTGCACTCCATCCCACAAAACACAGCCCAAATTTAGGGTCAACACGACCATTGGCCAGGCATAGTTGCCCAGGAGCATAACCAGGGACCTGCTCCTCCTCCCACCAAGTGTCCCTTTCTTCCCACACCTTCTTCCTTCCCCATTAGTTATAGATTATGACCTGATGGTTGGTGGTCCACACTATGCCCAGATCTCTCAGGTCAAGATCAAACATTCTGTGCTCTGAAGGGGGCAGAACTTCAGACCACCATGTGAGGGGGAAAGGGTAGACTGGGAGTTTGGACTTGTGGGGAAAAATATCTGTTCAATTCTATGCCTGGAGGGTGGTGTCTAGGTTCATAAGTGTGACCTCCCTGGAGTTTAGTGGCTCTCTCCAGTGGAGTAAAATGAGTGGTCTTTTGTTCCCTGCTTATTCGCAGATAGGCTGTGGCAGGCCTCCTGTTTGAGGAAGGTGCCTTCTGTCCTCTAGTCAATAGGATTTGTACCTGTAATTTGTTTTCTTGAATGCTATTCCTTGGAGTTACAGCTTGATGAACTTCTTTCTTGGCTTAGCTCCCCACCTTTGGCTTCATAGAGTCTGATTTCATCCTGTTTTTCTTCTTCTGCTCAGAAGCCTCTGCCGAGGGTTGCTACCAGTCAGTCATCTTCCCAGAATTCCCTCTGTATATCTTTCTCTCTGTCTTTCTGTCTCTGTCTGTCTGTCTTTCTGTCTGTTTTTCTGTCTTTTTCTTTCTTTCTTTTTTTCTGTCTGTCTGCAGCAAGATTGCAAACAGGGAAAACCTTCTTTGTGGGTTGTTTTGTTTGTTTGGACTTGGGCACTTGGTTGAATTACCTTGGGAGAACATGGCTGAGAGTGCAGGTGACTTTAAGTATTGTCTGACAAGAAACTAGACACCCAAAACTTTGACAATGTAGAGGAAATGGGCCTGAAATCTTCCAATATTTAATAATGAAGAAATAGGTCTCTTAAACTGACCAACATCAAACACTAAAATTGAAGACACAATAAGAAAGCTCCTAACAAAAAAAGAGCCTTGGACTAGAAGGCTTCACACCAGAATTCGATCATACCTTCAAAGATAAACTTGTACCTATACTGCAGAACCTATCCCAAACGTTAGAGAGAAGGAACTTTCCCTAACATAGTCTACAAAGCAAACATGGCCAACAAATGAGAAATGCAAATAAAAAACACCCTGAGATATTACCTAACTGCAGTGAGAATAGCCCACATCGCAAACTCCCAAAGTTGAAGATACCAGCAAGGGTGTGAAGAGAAGGGAACACTTTTACACTATTGGTGGGATTGCAAACTAATATAGCCTCTTTCAAATGAAGTATGGAGAATCCTCAAAGAACTTGAAATAGACCTTCCCTCTGATGCCACAAACCCATTACTAGGTATTTACTCAGAAGAAAAAAAAATCATTTTATCATAAGGGCATTTGCACTAGATTGTTTATTGCAGATCAATTTACAACTGCCAAGATGTGGAAACAACCCAAGTGCCCATCAACTCATAAAGGAATTAACAAACTGTGGTATAAGTATAACATGAAATATTATTCAGCCTTAAAAAGATGGAGGCTTTGCATCTTTTGTATTAACCAGGATGGAGTTGAAATACACTCTTCTTAGTAAAGTATCACAAGAAAGGAAAAGCAAACATCCAATGCACTCAATACTAATATGAAGCCAGTGGATGAACTAATAAATACTCACAGAAGAGAAAAACTCAATTTATTTAAGTTGTGGGGATGAGGGACGAAGGTGAGGTGAGAGGGAAGAAGGGAGGGGGATTGTCTACCAAATAGGCACAATATAAGTTATATGGCATTCCTCCTAGGTTCAGTACACAGCTATAACAGGGACCTTACCTCTCAATATAAACACTGCAACCTAATCATTTGTACCCTCATATTAATCTTAATAAAAAATAAATAAGTAAAAAGTAAGAAAATTGAAAAAATAAATAAAAAACAAAAAGTCTGTTTTCTTTCTTCATTGTTCTTTTGGTCTTCTTTGACAGGATGGGCTAATAAGCAACAATTTAAAAATACTGTCAAGCTGTGCAGCCATTCACAAATTCCACTTCAAACAGAAATACAGTGCACCACTGTCAAAAGCTGATAACAGACTGCCATACTCAAACCTCATATAGTCTCTTCAACCAGCCTTGTGCGGTAGTGCTGCCTGTCAGGTGGGGGAAGTTAGAAGTAAATCATGAGCTTAGCAGCCATCAATTTAGCCCTTACAGTTTACTAAGTTTCTAATTGTGATGGTTGATCTGGGAGAATTATTTCGTTAAAATTTATTTTATTATTTGGTATTTTAAATACATTCATTTTAAAAATAAAGATATGAAAGATAGGATTTGTTCTGTAAAATTTTGATTCAGTCAAAAGGCTGAACCTAAGGATCTAGAAGGCTAAGCTGCAAGTTCCCCTCCCCTGTTCTGAAGCCTGTCAATAAAGCATTCAAAAGTTACCTTTTGAAATTAGATACCAGCCTTATTTTGTTCTCAATATATGTCTTTATTAGCTGCTTTTTTCTCTTTATGCTTTTGACCAACTTTCTCCAAAGAAAGTTTTCTATCACAACAAATTTATCACACCAAATGCTAAATTTGGTGAAGGGAGGGGAGAAAAGAGAACATGTGAAATATTTATTTATTTTTATTTGTTTTTTTGAGACAGAGCCTCAAGCTATTCCCCTGGGTAGAGTGCTGTGGCATCACAGCTCACAGCAACCTCCAACTCCTGGGCTCAAGCGAGTCTCCTGCCTCAGCCTCCCAAGTAGCTGGGACCACAGGTGCCTGCCACAACGCCCCACTATTTTTTGGTTGCAGCTGTTATTGTTGTTTGGCGGCCCAGGCTGGATTCGAACCTGCCACCTTAAGTGTATGTGGCTGGCGCCTTACCCACTTGAGCCACAGGCGCCGAGCCCACATGAAATATTTAAAGATCATTTATAATAAATATTTTGCTGCTATAATGACCAAAAAACAAATTAAAAATATATATATAAACACAAGGACCAAAAATGATTAACAACAGCTTGAAGCCTTCAGGCCTTTGCTTCTTGTTTCTTAACAGAATAAATCTGTAAATAATAATAGTACTCAATTTAAATTACTTTAAATGTCTGCCCTGTCAGACATCATGGTGCTCTTTCAGATGCCTTTTGGGTGCACAAAGGAAATTACCGTGGATTCAAGAAATTGTAATTTAGGCCAGTTTACCAGTGTATCTTTTCACTGCATGCAATCAGTTTTAACTTAAATGGTTTTAATTACATATATAATGCATGCGAAGAAAAGCTTTCTGAAAAAGAATTTTGTAAGATGGAGCCTTTGGTGAATTTCAGAGGACAAAGGGATGGTTGGGGTTTTATGGCAAAAGTTCTTACCTGGGTTCCCAATCAGGTCCTTTTCTGCTTATGCAAATGTCACCATACATAGGAAAAATGGGAAATTGTAGCTACGTGTACCTTTGTTTATAAAATATTCATTACAAAATGTTATAAAATATTCTCTAAGTGTTGACCTCTTTCTGTACACATGCAATCTTCTCTCCCACTCATGGCAAACAGGTTAGAATTTTTCCATGTAAGGCTGCTTTTGGAACTGCAAACACCAGGGTTCTAGCTATCCTCCAGACTGGGACTCTGAGAGTGCCAGGATTAGAAGCATGAGGCATCCAGCCCAGCCAAACTCAGTTCTGATTGGTTGGCCCAGGTGAGCTCTGATTGGTTGACACAAGAGAGCTCTGATTGGTTGACTCTGGGGATCTCTGATTGGTTGACTTTCACTCTGGTGATTTCTCATTGGTTGACTCTGCTGGCTTCTGATTGGCTGACTCTGACTATGATGATTTTTGATTGGCTAACTCTGGTGATTTCTCATTGGTTGACTCTGACTCTGGTGATTTCTCATTGGTTGATTGGGTGCCCCTACAGCTCTCTGATTGGTTGACTCTGTGGTTTCTCATTGGTTGACACTCACTCTGGTGGTTTCTCATTGGTTGACTTTCACTCTGGTGATTTCTCATTGGTTGACACTCTGGGGGTTTCTCATTGGTTGCCTCTGGTGATTTCTGATTGGCTGACCCTGACTGTGGTGGTTTCTCATTGGTTGAATGGCTGCCCCTACAGATCTCTGATTGGTTGACTCTGATGGTTTCTCATTGGTTAACATTTACTGTGGTGATTTCTCATTGGTTGACTCTCACTCTGGTGATTTCTCATTGGTTGATTGGCTGACTCTGGGGATCTGTGATTGGTTGACTCCAGTGATTTCTCATTGGTTGACCCTCATGCTGGTGATTTGTCATTCGTTGACTCTGACTCTAGTGATTTCTCATTGGTTCACTCTGGTGATTTCTCATTGGTTAACTCTCACTCTGGTGATTTATCATTGTTTGACTCTGGTGATTTCTGTCTTTCTTTGTGTCTTTCCACCTGTCTGTCTGTCTTTATGTCTGTCCGTCTTTTTGTCTTTCCTTCTATCTTTCTTTGTGTCTTTTTATCTTTCTGTCTGTTTGTCTGTCTTTCCTTCTGTCTTTATATCTGTCTTTCTTTGTCTTTCTGTGTTTTTCTTCCTTTCTGTCTCTCCATATGTCTTTGTCTTTCTTTCCTTCTTTCAGTCTTTCTATCTCTGTCTGCCTTTTTGTCTTTCTTTGTGTCTTTTTGTCTTTCCATCTGTCTTTCTGTTTCTCTGTCTTTCTTTGTCTTTTTGTTTGTCTGTTTTTCTTTTAGTCTGTCTGCCTATCTGTCTCTTTCTGTCTTTCTGTTTGTCTGTCTGTCTTTCCTTGTGTTTTTCTACCTGTATTTCTTTCTTTCTGTCTTTCTTTGTGACTTTTTGTCTTTCTATCTTTCTGTCATCTATGTTTTTCCATCTGTTTTTCTTTCTATCTTTCTGTCTGTCCTTGTGTCTTTCTTTTTTTTTGTTTTTTTCCTTCCTTCCTTCCTTCTTACTATCTGTCTTCCATCTGTTTGTTTGTTTGTTTCTTTCTTTCTTTTCTTCTTTCTGTTTGTCTTTCTGCCTTTCTGTGTTTCTTTCTTTCTGTCTGTCTGTCTATCTTTTTGTCTGGCTGTCTTTCTGTCTTTCTTTTTGTCTGGCTGTCTTTCTTTCTGTCTGTCTGTCTTGCCTTTGAAAATATCTTTCATTTCTTTTGTTACATATATTACTAAGTATTTCATTTTCTTTGAAGCTACTGTGAAGGGAATTATGTCCTTGATTTGCTTCTCAGCTTGGCTGTTATTGGCCTATACAAAAGCTACTAATTTGTGGACATTGATTTTATACCCTGGGACATTGCTGTATTTTCTGATGAATTCCAGGAGTTTTGGGGTTGAGTCTGTGGGTTTTTCTATCAGATAATATCAACAGAAAAGAGGGACAGTTTGACCTCCTTTGTCCCCATTAAGATGCCCTTTATATCCTTCTCTTGCCTGATTGCATTGGCTGGAACTTCTAGATCTATTTTGAATAATAGTGGTGATAGTGGACATGCTTGCCTGGTTCCAGTTTTAAGTGGAAAAGCTTTCAGTTTTATATCATTCAGCAAGATGTTAGCTGTGTGTTTGTCATAGATGGCTTCAACCAGCTTTAGAAATGTGCCACCTGTGCCTATTTTCTTAAGTGTTCTTGTTAGAAGAGGATGGTGAATTCAGTTAAATACTTTTTATGCATCTATTGAAAGGATCATATGGTCTTTGGTTTTGCTTCTATTGATATAGCATATTACATTTATGGATTTGCATATGTTAAACCAACCTTGCATCCCTTGGATGAAAACCTGCTTGGTTGTGATGTAAAGTTTTTTAATGAGTAGCTATTATCTGTTAGCTAAGACTTTCTTGCATATTTTTGCATCACTATTCATTAGTGAAATTGGTCTGTACTTTTCCTTTTTAGCTAGGTCCTTTCCTGGTTTTAGAATCAAGGTGATATTTCTTTCATAGGATGTGTTGCAGAAGGTTCCTTCCTTATTGTTTTAGAATAGGTTCTGCAGTATCAGTAGAAGCTCATCTTTGAAGGTGTGATAGAACTCTGATGTTAAACCAGATAGTTCTGGGCTTTTATTTTTTTTTTTTTTGGCCGGGGCTGGGTTTGAACCTGCCACCTCTGGCATACAGGGCCAGCACCCTACTCCTTTGAGCCACGGGTGCCACCCCAGGGTCTGGGCTTTTTTTAATTGAAAGCTTTTTTATTGTTTCTGCAATCTCGGTGCTTGATATTGGTCTGTTCAAGAGATCTGTTTCTTCCTGGTTACGTCTAGGAAGATGGTGTGATACCAGGTATTGGTCCATTTCCTCCACATTGTCAAATTTCTGGGTATAAAGTTTTTGGTAGTAATCAGAAATAATCTCTTGTTTCTCTATGGTATGAGTTGTTATTTACCTGTTTTTATTTCTCATTGAGGTTATTAAAGATTTTATTTTTCTATTTCTAGTTAATTTTGCCAATGGTTTATCAATTTTATTTATCTTTTTAAAGAATGAACTTTTTGTTTTATTAGTTTTCTGAATGATTCTTTTATTTTTAATTTCTTTTATTTCTGATTTAATTTTGGTTCTTTTCTTCTGCTAGATTTGGCATTGGATTGCTCTCCCTTTTCCATTTCTTTAAGATGATTCATTAGGTTGTTGATATGCTCTCTTTCTGTTTTTCAGATGTAGGCATCTTATGTTATAAATTTCCCTCTTAGGACTGCTTTTGCAGTGTCCCACAGGTTTTGGAGCTGGTGTCTTCATTGTTGTTATGCTTAAGGAAGTTAATGATTTCCTTTTTTATCTCTTCCTTGACCCAACTGTCATTCAGCATAAGGTTGTTTAATTTCCATACCTTTGTGAAAGGATGACAGTTTTTGTTGGAGTTGAGTTCCACCTTTATTACCTTATAGTCTGAGAAGATACAAGGTATAATTTCAATTCTTTTGATTTTGTTGAGATTTGTTTTTTGTCCTACGATATGATCTATTTTAGATAATGTTCCATGGGCCAATGAGAAGAATGTATATTCTTTAGCTTTGGGATGGAGTGTTCTATATATGTCTATCAAGCACAGTTCTAGTGTCACATTTACATCTCTTGTATCTTCGTTTAGTTTCTGTTTAGAGATCTGTCCAGCTCTGTAAGAGGAGTGTTAAAGTCCCCTGCTATTATGGTGTTATGGGATATCATATTGCTCCGACTAATTAAGGTTTGTTTCAGAATCTGGGAGCACTTAAGTTGGGTGCATAAATATTTAGAATTGAAATGTCTTCTTGTTGTATTGTTCCCTTGACCAGTATGAAGTGTCGGTGTTTGTCTTTTTTGACTTTGTTGCTTTAAATTCACTTTTATCTGAAAATAAGATTGCAACCCCTATTTTCTTCTGATTTTCATTTGCCCAAAAAATTATCTTCCATCCCTTAACCCTAAGTTTTAATTTTTCCATCAGACTAGGTGTGTTTCCTACAGACAGTAAATGGATGGCTTGTGTTTTATTATCTAATCAGCCAGCCTATGCCTCTTCAGTGGGAAATTCAAGCTGTTAACATTTACTGAGAGAATTGATAAGTGTGGTGGAGTTCAGTTCATTTTCTTTTCTGAAAGTCCATTGCTTAGTTTTATCTTTTGCATTATTGTGGAAGCTAGGTTTTGTCCTTTAGTTTGTAAGTGTTAGTTTGTTGGTGGTCCATTGTGATGGTCAGTGTGTAGAATAGGTCTAAGTATTTCCTGAGGAGCTGGTCTTGTGGCAAACTTCATCAGTGTTTACATATCAGTAAAATATTTGATTTCTCTTCAATTTTAAAGCTAGCTTAGCAGGATATAGAATTCTGGGCTAAAAAATGTTTTGTTTAAGTAGATTAAAGGTAGTTTACCATTGTCTTCTGGCTTGAAAAGTTTCATTTGAAAAGTCGATGGTCACCTGATAGACTTGCCCCTGTAGGTCAATTGGCACTTACTCCTGACAGCTTGCAGAATCTTCTCTTTTGTCATGACTTTGGACTGGTCCGTGTCAATGTATCTTGGAAAAGCTCTATTTAAGTTGAGATAACCTGGGTTCCAATATCCCTCTGAAAGGAGTGTGTTGGAATCTTTGGTGATATTTGGGAAATTTTTATTTTTAATATCCTATAGTAGGGCATCCATTCCTCTAGGGCATTCTTCTTCCCCTTCTGAGATATCTATAACTCGTATGTTTGAATGGTTTATGAAGTCCAATAATTCTGTCAGTGAACATTCTGCTTTCTCTCTCTTTTTTCCTGTCACTTTAACTTCCTGTGTTAGCTCAAGAGCTTTATCTTCTACCTCTGATATTCTTTCTTCTGTGTGGTCTTATCTGTTATTGATATTTTCTACTGCACTTTTAAGTTCCCTGATTGTTTCAATTCCTTAAGCTCCACTATATGCTTTCTATATTCTTCATATTGTTCATCTCTAATTTTATTCTGTTTTGGGATTTCCTTTTGGTTATTTTCCACTTTCTCAGCACTTTGCTTAATTGTTTTTACCATTCATATTTTAAATTCCCCTTCTGTCATTTCTAACATTTCTTTATAGGTGTAGTCCTCTGCAGTAGGTACCTTATAATCCCTGGGTGGGGATTGCTTTGTTCTGGTTTTTCATGAGGCAGGATTTCTCTGCTGCTTCTTCCTCATTAGTGTTTTCTTTTTGTCTGTTTTCTTGTCCTACATTTTTCTTTCCTTTCCTCTTCCTCTATAAGTTACCATGCCTCTGACCTAAGGTGTTGAAGTGTCCTTTAGGTCAAGGACTAAAAAGAAGAGTGAAGAGCAAGAGGGATAAAAGATTTAAAAAAAAAGAAGAGAGAAAAAAAGAGGGAGAGTAAAGGGAAAGATTGACAAAAAGAGAGAGGAAGAGAAAAAGAGACACAAGAGTAATAGTGGTGTACAATAGGATACTTTGACCCACACTCACAAATTCCAACCTCTGGTGGGGCTGGCTTGGGTGAGTCCCTTGATGTCTGCAGCTCTTTTCCAGTCTGAGCAAACACAAGACCCCACCTTTACCAAATAGAGAAGAAAACAAAACTAAAAGAAACCAAACCAAAACAAACAAAAGAAAAACCTTGTGGGATAAACCTAGGAGAGAAAACAAATAACATGGGCAGAAAAACTGGCAAAAATGAAACCCTTAGTTTTAAAGAAGGCAACAACAAAAAATTCTATTTCCACTCGGGAAAATGAAGAAAAAAATAAAAAGAAAAATCTAGGGGGAAAATTGAAGAAAAAAATTTTAGAAAGAAAACCCCAAGACTATTGCAAGATAAATATATATCTTGCTGAATATTGCCTGGGAAACAGGTGATCTTCTGGTGTATAAGATGCTAATCAAAATACAGCTGTATAAGATCATTTTATCTTTTCTTTTGTTAATTTTTCCTTTTTTCATGTTTTATTTTGAATAAATTAAGTAATACTTGCGTGAGTCCATTTTTACCTCTTCTATTGATTTATTTGTGCCAATTTTTAAAATTTTGTTCATTGGTTTCACTATGGTTTACTAGATATGTCTTTACTTAATCAGAATAGAACTTCAAATAGTATTATGCAATTTCACATATAGTACAATAACCTTATGCCAATATGTTTTCAATTTCCCCCTCACATCTGTTGTGCTATCATCATCATACATTTTGTTTATGCATATGTTATAAACCACACCATACATTGTTGTTATTTTTTCTTGAAATGATTATTTTTACAGAGATTAAAATATTCAAAGGATGCCTTTTATGTTTACTTTTATTTTTGCCATTTCTAGCATTCTTCATTTATTTCTATAGATCCAGTTTCCATCTGGTGTCATATTTGTTTCCCCAAATAACTTTCTTTAACATTTCTTGTAGCACTGGGTTGCTAAAACTAAATTACCTCAGCTTTTGTTTGTCTGAGAAAGTCTTTATTTTCCCTGAAATTTTTTTTTTACAAATTGGATTTTTTTATCATTGTACAATATTGAAAATTCCAGAATTTTGCAAGTAAACTTCTTTTTGAAAAAACTCAGTAAAAACAATTATTTACAATTAGCATTGGTAATAATGAAGATTACCTGGATATTTTTGAATTGTGTTCTGACATATGTATTATTTATTAATTTTTACTTATTTTTTCCCTGAATTTTTAAAAAATATTTTCAGTAGATGTAGTTTTCTGGGTTGACAGGGTTTTCTTTAATGATGTCACTCAATTTTCATCTTGATTGACTAGCTTCTGATTAAAAATATTTTGTGATTCTAATTTTTGTTCCACTTTATGTACTTTATCTTTTTTACCATAAGTATTTTTGTTGTTTCATAGTTGGTGTGTGTGTGGGTGTGTGGGTGTGTGTCTGTATTTATCCACATTCTATTTCTTTGAGCTTTTTGGATCTGTAGTTTGTAGTTTTTCATAATTTTTGAAAAATTCTGTCATATTTTCAAATAGTTCTTCTGCTTATTTTTGCCTTCTTTTTGTAATATTCAAATTAGTTGTATTTTTTTGTCAACTATATATAGTCTCACTGCTTTTAGATACTTTGGGGTTTTTTTAACCCTTTTTTTTTCCTTGCAGTATAGTTTGAGCAATTTATAATGACCTGTCTTCAAGTTTACTGTCTTTTCTTTAGATATAGCTATTTATTAATGAACCCATCAAAACATTCTTCACTGTATAATTTCATTACAGCATTACCTTGTTATTGTTTTTTTTATTTTTAGCATTTTCATTTCACTCTTTTATTCTGTTTCGATTGCTATGCTGAAATTCTCCATCTGTTCACACATATATGTTCATTTTTCCACTAGGTTATTTATCATATTAATTGTGCTTATTTTAAAGTCTCTATTCAACCATTCCAATATCTGCATCATCCATGAATTAGGTTTGATTGATTGCTTTATTTCTTAACAATTTTTTTTGATTTTGTGTTTTTCTCTTATTTTTTCTATTTAATGCTAGACACTGTGTTTAGAAAAATAATAGAGACTAAGGTAAATCGTAAGTATGCCTGGATATAGCCCTGCCTCCTCTTGTCCATTCCATTTAATTATGGGATTGAGCCAATCCACTAATGAGTTGAACAGAGTTTGTGATTTGTATAATCATTACCATTAGTGTGCCACAGGTTTTGAATTCCTCTAATAGAGAACTAATGTTACCATATCTTTAGAGCTAACATTGTGTTTCCAGAGGGTTTTTCCTGACTGTTCCTGTTTTCTTCTCAGCTTTCAGCTGCCCTTGCATGCCTGGGCCACAAAGTGGACTTTCTCTCCATGTCCCTTGTACAATAGTAAAATGCTATTGCTTGTTGTTTAGTGCCTGCTACTCAGAGAAGCATGGTATGTTCTGTGTTTCAGTGATCCAGTCTTAATCTCAGGCAGAACCTGCGTGCTTGGACTTTAGGAATGGCAATTCCTATTATTCTTCACAGTAGCAATGAATCTTTCTTTGTCTTGTATCTATGGTTAGTTTTAGGGAAGAGTTTTCTGTCCTCCCCCCAGTAGTAACAGACCTGTTTGGTGTATTTTGGGGATCCTGGGGCCAAGAAAGTTCTATGTCCCTCCTCTGGAGGTAGAAAGTTTTGCTTATATTCTTACCCCAGCAATACATTTTTCTTGAGTTCTGAGTACTAGAGAGTTCCCTACCCTTCCCTCCAAGGCAGACAAGTTTTGGTTCTATTCCTTCCTGGAAGCAGTAGATCTTTGCTTATACAAAGTGAGAAGGTTTTCTGTTCCACCCTTAGCATCTTAAGGTTTTTGTTTCATAGGAGAGAAGAGTCTGAATAAGATGGCAGGGAAGCCCTTCCACTCATTATTTTTATGAACACCCATGTAGATTATAGAAAATAGCTTACGTATGAATGCAAACTCCCCCTGTGTTAGGGACAACCAGCTAGGTCAAACTGAGTTACAACTTCAAACTCTTCCCTAACCTGTATCTTATGTTGAAATTAAGTCACTATTTTTACTGTTCCCCATATATGGAATATTCAAACCTACCTTTTTCTTTTCTTATGCTGTCCCTCTTTTATGAAAAGCCTTTCCTTCTATATAAATTTCCAAACCATTCTTGGAAAAGCTCAATTATTATTTTTTTCTTGATAATTCTAGCTAACTTGAATTTTTCTTTAATGTTTTCTCTTGTAACGTATCTTTAATATATCATTGCCTATAATTTACAAGTGGACATTTAAATGTGTATCATTTAGTGTTTTATTACACTGTGTTATTCCCTAACTGCATCACAGAATTTAGCCAAATATATGATAGGTGCCCACTGTCCTAGAATTTAGTTAGAAAAAATATATTAAGCTCTTCCTGTGTCACATTGACTGTAGCAACAAAACAAACATAGCTATTGCAGCTTCTTTTGATTAGCATTTGTATGTTATTAGCCCATTAGATTAGGTTGACAAATTAGCTCAGAGAGGCAGTGTAATGTTGCAGAAAAAGCTTAAGTATTAAAACCCAGTGGCTCTGAATTGCAATCTTGGCTTTACCATTTATTGACTGTGAGACCTGTGGCAAGTTGCTTAATTTTTCCTGAATATTAAATGAGATAATATTGTCTACTTGGGCATAGAGAAGATGGTCCAAGGTGAGGATATGTAAAACAGATTAGGTTTCGTAGGGGCAAGGTGGGGACACAATCCTTGAGTGTTGTTTGAATAGGGTGAAGGAAGAATAGTATGTTACTGTTAGTGTTGGGAGGAAGAGGGTGGCAGCATGGACTAGGACAACAAGGAACACAATGGTCTGATTTTAAAAGTTTGGGCAGAGGAGTCATAAAAATCTAGGCTCAAGATCTACCTTTCACACTAATTAGCTTTGTAGATCTTAGGCATATCACCACACCCTCTGAAACTTCAGTTTCTTCCTCAGTAGAATGAAGATGATCATTAAATTTACATGGATAACTTCAGAAGGCTATCTCAAGGACCAAAAGAAGTAGTTCTGACAGCAAGTTATAAACTGTTAAAGAGATCCACAAAAGGTGTGGTGTTTGTAATTACAGTAGTCCAGAGGGTAATGTAAACGCATTTCTTGCACCTACAATCCTGTTCTTGGCAAGACTAACCTAATTCAAGTTAAGTTACTACCAGATCAATTTTTCTCCAGAGCAGGACTTGAGGAAGTGATCATAGACATGATTTAGCATCTCAGTTTTCTAATCTTTCCTTATTCTCTGTCTCAGATCTAGTGCTGGCGCAGAGAAGTTGGATGCACAGTTGCCTGCTTTGGTCTGAATTCATATGCTAAACCTAATTCTCAATATGATGGTATTAAGAGATGGGGCTCTTAGAAGATGATTGGGTTATGAGGGCTCTGCTCTCATGAATTAGCTTAGTGCTCTTATAAAAGAGGTCTGAAGGAGCATGTTCATAGCTTTCCCTCTACCATGTGAAATGCAATAAAAAGGTGTCATCTTTGAAGCAAATAATAGCCCTCACCAGACACAGACCATGCTGGCACTGCACCTTGATCTCGAACTTTTTATTCTCCAAAACTATGAGAAATAAATTTAGTAGCCTACAAATTAGCTAGTCTAAGGTCTTTTGTTATAGTAGTCTGAATGGACTAAAATGTTGCACCAACTGGAGCAGGAATGGGGCAAGGATTTGGAAAATGTCAATTCAAAAGTGAAACCTGGTTCAGCAAAATTTGAGTCTGGCCAAGGCATCCTGGGGACAATAGAGTGTGGAATGGAAAGGGTGGTTTTCCATATGATAATATGATGGAGAAAAATCTGGTTGTGCAAGTATTTTCCTATTTCCCTGAGTTTTATTTTATTCTAGAGAATGATGTCTTTCAAATAAACATTCTAGTAGACTTTCAAATTCCTTAGGAATTTGACAAAAAGTTGTATTGGAAGTTGTTACAACAACTTTCTTTTTCCAACTTGGTGCAGGTAGAGAAAGGGTTTGGAGTTGTAGCAAACTACTGCTTTGGGAGGATTTAGTTTGTTAAATTAGCCCAGAAACTGACTAGTCTACGTTTGAAAGTATATTCGGGGCGTGTGTGTGTGTGTGTGTGTGTGTGTGTATGTGTGATGATTTGAATGTCTTTATCTGTATGTGTTTATGGATTTGTATCTGTGTGATAGGTTGCTTTGGTCTGGTTGTTTTTGTTAATTTTTGTATGTGTTTGAATTGCTCTGTGTATTCTATGAACATTTTAGTTGTGTGTATATGTACGTGTACTTAGCATTCTGGGATTCTTTTAAGGCTTTGATAATCTATATACTCTTTCTTACAGGGTAAATTTGTTGACAAAAAGAGGTATTTGTTGACTCTGACATAATTCTCGACCAAACTGACATTTGATCTGATACTTCAGGGCCACCTCCTTGATCAATGCCTCCTTCCTATTATCAACCTCACAGTCTATGTTACTTTCTAATTGCTTTGATTCTCATTCAGGGCACTTTTCCACAAGGGATAGGGTTCTGGTGATGGATGATTGGGACTATATCACATCTTTCTTTTGAGTAAGTGGTAGATGAAGTGTTACCAGGAGAGGGGCTTTGTTCCCCATACCTGCTCCTTTGCTGTAATTGAAGAATTGCAGTTCATGTCTCAGTACCATTCTTTTATGCTTACCTGCCAGAAGGTCTGCCTTACATCCTTTTAGACAAATTGCAGGGTGGAGCACAGGGACTGGACTTGTTTGCTTTTAGAGAAAGGCTTTGCCTTCTTCAGAGAAAGCCTCTGGCTATGGTAGGAGGTGAGAAATTGAGCTAGTTGGCAATGTTTATGGGCTGCCTTAGAAACTCAGTTCCTTACTCCAATGTTCCAAAGAGAGGGCAAGGCAACCTCCCTAGGCAGGCCTTGAATCTGATTCATTAGTTCAGTAAATATTTGTGAAGTACTTGGTATGCATAGCTATAGTTTCAGGAACAGAATTCTTCCTGGCCAGACTATTCTTTTGGACATGGCCTTTGGGAGACAACAGCTGGGAGTGACTTTTGGTAGGAATGGCATACCAGCTCATAGGGAGAGCAATAGACTTCAAGATCCCACAAGGAAGGTGTAACCTTGTATCATTTCCTAATCCCCCAAATAGGGTTGCCCACTGGTTGTGATTCTCATTTTGTTTCTGCCTTTGTTTCCAAGTTGGCTACTCCATCATGGTAAATAGTGTGGTCTGTTGCTTCTTTCTCTTCCTTCCCTCCCTCCTATGCTTGAAAGGTATTTCTGAATGTCCTAGACAGGCAGTGCTTGAACCTCAAGGTGCTTCTATGAATTAAAGCTACCCAGAGTCTGAATTCTGCCTTTCACTTCTGCTAATGCAGGGTTGTAAGTAGCTTTTTCTGAGTCACAAGAACACACGTACTTCAGAGGGAGGACACATTGGCTTTGGTTCAGGGTCTGCTGCCGGCCCGGTAACAACTAAGTATCTCCCTGCTCTAGGCATTGAGGAGTTAGATGTGAACATTTTCTAAGGTCCCTTCCACTCTGAAATTCTATCACTACTTTTAAAAATGATTTTTTTCAAGCCTCTTCAAGCACTAGAGACAACATAGAATAGATGTCTTCTCTGAGAAGTGTAGTCCTTGTCTTTTCATTACACATTTGAGAATGGAGCTGACATTTATTAAGTGTGCTATGAGCCAGACACTCTATTATGTTGCATTATTATTGAAATAATAATTCACAACTTGAAGAAATTTGGGGAGGATGAAGCAGAGCATATATGTTAAGTACTAAGTACGATGTACAAAGTTTGGCAGGAAGTCTGTATTGAGTAAATGTGATCCTCTGGCTCTTGCTTTGGCCCTTCTCTCCCATCTCACCATCCATTAAAAAGATGAAGAAATAAAATTTCAGAGGGATTAACTTCCCAAAGTCACCCAGGTTTCCAGCTCCAGAGGTCACATGTGTCCTCATATTATACTGCCACTACCTCATGTAGTCTGAAGTCTGCAGTCATTGTCTCTGAGGTCCTGCTCCAAACAGGGTTTGTGTGGACATCTCCACTTTTTGGCACAGTTCCTCTTTAGTATCCAGGCCCATGTTTTGAAGGTTGCGGATGTGGCCCAATTTCCCTCTGTAGGATTATAACTGGGCCCACAGAGCTCAAACACTCCATGTAATCTTCATTAACATCAAATTCTCTTTCTGGGCCAACCATCCCTCAGCGCAGTCCTCCGGTCACCCTGGCAAGAGTTCTCTGGAACCTCTTATTTCCAGCTCTGTTCCCCTAATGCTGGTATAAGAAGATGGCCTTATTAGAGAAGAGCCAAAGGGGCCATTTTCAAATAAAAGGAAAGGTAAGTTTTCTTGTTCAGGATTGAATTAGGAAAATCATATTCTTGACTGGTGGAATATCAAGTCCTGGAGTAAGAGTGGAAAATATGGGAGTAGCTACAATCAGAGATGAGGATGAACATTGACCCTAGTTAAGGAAAGTGGTAGGCTTGGATCTTCCTACTGAGAGGTATGGTTATTGGGCCACGTATTAGTAGGTCCAAGCAGAGGAAATTTCTGAGGTGAATTACTGAGGACTGACCTTGGAGGCAACTTCATGACTTAACGTTAATCATCTCATGAGATCATCAAGTCCATTTGTTCTCCAGTAGCCCATGTTGTCCTTTTGTTTAGCAGAGAGGGCCCTGGAGTTCTGTTTCTACTAGTGGAGATGGTTTTGTATAGAGGACATCCTGCTGTGGTCTGGTACTCACAGTGTTGCATAGAACAATCTTGGGTTTAGGATGGTGTAAATATATCTTTAGCATGAGATTAGACAGTTAACCTTATGTTCAGAAATGCTGTTGCATGATGATACCTAGACTTGATGCTTTCTTGGGATTGCTTCAACTTCAAGTGTAACCATCACTTTTGAGGATGTTCTCTTCCAAGCTCTATCCTTAGATAGAGGTTGCAGGGGAAACTTCTTCCCCTGTGTTATAGAGGTCAGCCCACCTAATAGAGCCCTAGTGCTGGGAGTTCAAAATCTGGACTTCCTAGTGGTGTCCAAGATGATTCCAAATGCATTGTTTTGCACATAGGAAGGCATAATTTGCTTTCTATAGATAGCACAATATTCCAGAAAGAGCGGAGGCTTTGAAGACAAGCAAACTGAATTTTGAATCCATGTTCTGCCATTTCCTAGCTCTATGATTATAGGCAAATCAGGTTAATACCCTTGAACTTTGTTTTCCTTATACTTAAAATTAAGATAATTCTGGTACCCATCTCCTAATGGTGCAGTGAAGATTTACTGAGATAATTTATGGAACAAATTTAGCTCAGTGCCTGGCATAGAAAATTTAGTGAAGACATATCTGTTGAATCAATGAGTACATACTGGTGTATTTTTCCTTCCCTTCCTCCCTATGACAAACTATTAAAAGGCTTCTGCTAGCTTTTAATTAAGTGGCAAGAGCATGGATGTGGAATTCAGTCAACTTAGGATCCTTAGTAAGTGAGTAAAAAATTGTCTGAGCCTTAGTCTCATTATGTATAAAATCTGGATAGCTAAGCCAAGTGTGCAGTTATAAAGGTTAAAGGAAATAATGTATGTGTTAGATTAGCACTTGGAACATGGTACGTGGTTGATAATGCTAGATCCTTTTCTCTGTCTCCCTCCTGGGCAATTTCACATATGTGGGCTCATTTAACTTTCAAACAGCCACGTGAAATATGTATTATTACCATAATGAGATAATGTATGTGGAAGGCACCTAGTACAATATGGTGCAGGTGGTCAATAAATGTTTGTTTCCTTCCCCTTCTTTTCCTTAATTAAGTCAATTAGTATCCTGCCAACAATCGTGCTTTTGCATGAACTAGGTGAATATTTTAAAGAATGAGGTGCTAATCTTATATTGTTATCAATTTAGATGGCAGTCTGGACACCTGGCCTATAATCAAAATTATGTTGATTTTAATAAGATGACAAAGGATCACAGAGTTTATAGATATAAAGTGTTTGCCTAATTCCTGCCTTATTATAGTGAGTTGTGAATAATAAATTCAATAGTTCAAAATGTAACAATGATTGGGAAAACATTTTCATATAAACTATAGTTTTACATATTAATGCAATGCTTTCCTTAGCATCTAAAAATACTGTTCGTTACTCATCATGAAGAGGGGAAATATTTGGGGTCCATGTTTGTTGAACTGGAGATTGGTTGGGTTTGAGTTTCTCTGATTTTAACCCAGTTTCTTATCTGGTTTCTCACCTTACTCTCTAATACCTAGTAAATTGTGTGTTAGAATATGATTTGGAGAGGGCTAAAGAGTTGGTTATATTTGTGAGGCAGAGAGCATCATGGTGAAATTAAATCTGACCTATGGACAAGTTATTAACATCTCTTTGCCTTCGTTTCATCATGCACAAAATAAATATAATATCAATACCTATCTGGCAAGGTCGTTTGAAGATTAAAAAGATAATTTAAGAATAAATAAGTTCATCCATCTAAAGATTTTATCAAAGAGTTGACCATGTTGTGAGGGTTTGACCAGTGTTAACAGCTGCCACCTCTTCCACCATAAGGATAACCATGTGACTAAAGCATTGCCAAAAGGTTAAAAATTGGGCGTCCTATCTCATGAGGTATTCCAGACCTCTGAAGGATGAGCTGGGAACTTTCTTAATTTAAACTTCCATTTTTTGAAGCCTTTCCAAGGTTCTTGTGTCCACACTGAGTTATTGTGCAGAGTCTGGGATAATTGCTGATTCTTGAAGCATGAGGACTCTTTCAGGGCTGTAGAGGGATCATTCATACCCTTTGTTACCATTGCCCAAAATTCAGCTGTAGAATGCATAGGAAATTGAGATGAATGTAATTTGAATGCAGGAAGGCCTTTGGAAAAATTTTGTGATTTAAATTAAACTTTCTTAGTTTTGTTATCAACTGATCAGAATCTCACAAGAACCTTTTTCTTATCTCTAAATAAAAACGAAGAACCTGTTCTTCAGAGAGATTTATCCAGGTGCCATGCATATCCAAGGAAGTAGGGAATGCAACTAGGTTTATGGAATTCTCTTTATTTTGAAAACTAACCAATTGTTTGGCTCTTCTGGAGACTAAATTAATCCAGGTAAATTTCCTAAGAATCACACTGATAGCCCAGGTGGGAATAATGAACCTGGATGTATAGTCTGGAAATTTACAATGAGAGATATAGACCATTGTTAAGCATGACTTTCGTGGCAATAAAAATAGGAGGCAAGGAGAGCCATGGAGCTTATGTTCTATGAATTTACAAAAGTGAAATTATGAGTGGCTCAGATAACCTGTGTGAGTGCAGAGGTTTGGACACCAGTAGTCTCTTACAGGTCTTTCTACTTCCAGGGTCTTTAGGATTCTAGAATTTCTTACTCAAACACTACTTCTCTTTGGATGGTTTTCTTAGGAACCTTCCTCCCTTCCTTCCTTTTCCTCCCTTCTTTCCTCCCTCCCTCTCTTCCTCCCTTCCTTCTTTCCTTCCTTCCTATCTCATTGAGTATACTAAATGCCTACCAGAGGTCCTCAAACTTTTTAAACAGGCAGTCAGTTCACTGTCCCTCAGACTGTTGGAGGGCCGGACTGCGGGCCCCAGGACAAGTTGGCTGCTAAGCAGGACAGGCAGCAATGGCAAAAATACCCAGTGGGCCGGATAAATGTCCTAGGCAGGCTACATATGGCCTGCGGGCCGTAGTTTGAGGACGCCTGGCCTAGGCACTATTCTAGGTATTGTAGCATGGCATAATTAAGAAAGACATCACTCCTGCTTTCATGGGGTTGACAATTTATGGCGTTCTAGGATGTACCCTATCTGACTACTCAGTCATGCTTGAGCTCTATCTCACATACACAATTCCTTATGAGTGAGTTTCCCTCCCTCTTTTTTTTAACTTGTGGGATTTGAGATCTTAGACAAAAGGAACATTTTTAGCCTGGAGATGACCAGGCTGAGGAGGCAGGGACCTGGGGCTGGGATGTATCTGAAAAACCTCATACCTGAGGCAGCTAAGTACTCTTCAGTATGCTCACCTGAATTGAAGACAGGGCCTGAAGTATGTATAATTAAAACAAACAAGCAAACAACCAACCAAACAGGATCACAAAGGAAAAGAAAACACCAAACCAAACTAAGAAACAAAAAGAAAATAAACACACAAAACTCTTCTTTCTAGTTGACCCCACAGAAGATTTTTTTCCTTTGGCTTTGAAGGAATCAGTCCATTTTTCTTTTAGTTGTCTGATTTGCGATTGAGGCTGAAGCATTAACATGTAGTAAGCAAAGAAGTGGTCAATTCACTTGCTTTGTCTAAAAGAAAACTCAGGATCAGGCGGCCTGATCCTCACCAGCTCCTTTACTTGCAAAAACAAAACCCAAAAAGCAAAACAGAAGAGAAAAGATTCATCTTGGCATCAGTTACTTGCACTGGCTCCCAAAAGTTTGTGAAATACCCTCCTGGAAGAATAGAGGGACAAAGCCAGATGTTCTGTCAGTGGAGGTGGGAATTAGGCTCTGGGTCCGGGGGCTCATTATGCCGGAATCATGGGCTAGGACTTGGAAATTCAAGGTTATCATGCTTGGACAAAATAAAATCCTGTGACAGATTTTCATCCACTTATTCATGAGTACATCAAAAGGGCATTAAGCACTGACTAGAATTGGGAATCAAAAAGCAAACCCAAACATCTTCTTTCACTTTTCCAGACTCATCAAGCATCATTTCAATGTGTTAACAACCTCCAAACTGGAAAGCAGCCATCACTCAAGTAAACAATAATGTTGAGAGCAGAAGTGTGAGTTGACTGATATTGTATTTTTCCTCTTCTTTAAGAGCTGCTCAACTGATTGGTTTTCTTTTAGCCCAGAGAAGAGAAAACCTAGGTATGGGGTTATAATTGGACCACAGTATCTCTCTTCAATTATCGAAAAGGCTACATATAAAAAACAGTTAGATCTATGTTACATCACAGAACCAGTGAGTAGACCAGGAATGAATGAGCAGAATATAAAGAGAGTCTGATTTTGGTTTATTTACATTACTTAGAGCTTATAAAATGTAGAAGATGCTTTCTGAGAACTAACAATAACAACCATATTACTATTATTATTTTAATGTATTTTGTATAGTTCCTTAAATAATTTTTTAAGACACTATTTTATTTGATCCTTGGTACTCAGGTTGTAGATCAGTCAAAGTATATGGCATTCTTCCTTTTTTTTAGAGAAGAAGAAACTGTATCTCAGAGAGGTTAAGGATATCACTTAAGGTCACACAGCGAAGACAGGATAAGCTGGAACTCAATACCTGTCGATTGGTCTTTAGGGAGTAATTAAGGAAGTATTTCTTTCCTTGGCTTGTTTCAAAGTGCAAAGAAGTTGTCTTCAGACAGGGAAGACGCAAATGGCAGCTCAGACTTCCAGGGAAGCAAGAGACATTTACCAGGCCAGAGTCCAGTGTAGAACTATGCTTTGCAAACCTATCTGGAGGAAAGTGAACTATTTTGTTTATTGCCATTTCTATTTTCAGGTTGTGTTATCTGATTTCAATGTGAAAATATAGGTCTGGGCTGGTTTATGGCATCGGGTCATATGGCATCACCCTTCTCTGCTTATCACAGCTACAGTTACAGCTTCTGTGTGCAGTGTGGGGATATGCTTGGCTTACATGTATAAAATTACCTTCCCCATCCTATGAACACACGCCAGTTTCACAATTTGCTTAAAACAATAAAGGTTGCAGAAAAGAAGCAGGTTTTACTCTTTCCTGCATAAAAACAAACACCATTTAATTCATTTGACTGACTTGCTCATTTTCCCAGTAGTTTTTTTCTTGGCGTGGGGAAGACGACATAGAGAACCTCTCCGTGAGTGCAGACTGTCTGTGTGTGAGTGTGTGTGTGAGGGCCACCCTATAGCAGGCACTGCTCTGAAACTTTTCTTTTTATTTTAATATGTTTTTCAAAATTCAGCCTGATAATCACGGATTGTATCTGGAGGCCCACTCGCTAAAAGCAGGTTGAGTCATATGCGGGTTGTGAGAGTCCAGAAGACCTGCAGTGATGACTAAGAGAGTCATTATTTGATAAAAAGGGAAAAAATAGGTATTGGTTTGAAAGGAAGGCTGGGGGAGCATGAAGAACTTCTTGAACAGGGAAAAAACCACTTGGAAGCTAGCTGGCAGCGTGAGTGGGGACCGGAGAAAACCGGTCTTGTGTGGTAGGACTAGCTGCTGCATTTTAATCACATCTCTATGTGACTGGTTTTTTTTTTCCTCTTTCTGTTTTTTTCATCAAGCAAGAAAGGACACAGAGGGGATTCAGCAGGAACCCAGCTCTGTGTACTGTGCTCTTGCACATTTTCAAATTGACGTAAAGAAATTTTTCATCATAAGTTTAAATAGGTGCACACGTGCTGTACTGTCACCCTGTAAATATTGGCAGTTTAAATTTAAGCTTTTGCATCACTCTTTTGACTTACTCAGACAATTCTAAGCACTATAGTATTTTGATATTCATTGCCACCTATTAGAATATAAATGGACAAGTCTCTAACAGTGGGACATTTCACACCATTACCTTTCTTCTTGAAGTCATATTTCTATTCACTTTCTCCACAGAATTTTATCCTAATGTCATATATATTTTTATACTCAAAAGATTTCTCTTGATCATCCTGTGGTCCATGTCAATGAAAATATGTATGTAAAATGCCATGTTAAACTGGAAAAGAATTCTGTGACCACCAGTCTCCACGGTGTTAAAGTGACTAAGTAAGCAAATAAATAAATGTTGCTTGGTCCAGAAGAGACAGGGTAGTAATTAGAGCCCAAGACAAGGCTCCGACTTCCAGATCTTCTTCACTCTGCTCTGAGACCTCAGAGAAGAAAGTGACTGCAGCCACAGTCATATTTAAGATGTCTTATAGGTAGGCCTTTCTTTTATAAAGTGGGAGAAAGGGCATTGGGGAAAGAGAGGTGAGATGGGAGAATGAGAACAACTTCTCAACCTCAGCTACATTCACAGCAGACCAATTTTCCAGAACAGTCTATGTATAAACAGAAATTTATTATCTTGATACTCTTTTGGTTTGCATACCTCCTTGGGAAGGGCCCTATACCTTTAGGATAGGGTCCCTTAACTGTACTCATATTTTAGGCCAGATAATTCTTTGTTGTGAGGACTGTCTTGTAAATTGTAGAATGTTTGGCAGCTTCCTTGGACTGTACACACTAGGTGCCGGTAGAAGCTCCTCCTGCAGTTATCATAACCAGAAATATTTGCAGATATTGTTAAATGATCTCTGGGAAGGGAGGCAAAATCATTGAGATTTGAGAACCACTGATCTTGAGCTCTTCACATCCCAGTTTGAAGATTGAGTGCCTCGCTAGCTTGTTAGGAATATGAAAAAGACCCAAATCAGTCAAATGTGTTATTTATGCTTGATTTTTGAAAAGGGCAAAATTTGGTTATTGGCGTTTAAATTCTCTTCCCCCAGGAGTGGGGAGTTGTTCAGCCCATGATGATAGTGAGTTGTTGAATCCATCTCAAAGATTTTTGGGCCTGACTAAACATTGGGTCTTTTGAGGCAATCAAAATTAGATTAGGGCAAACTATTTAATGATACCAAGGAATGGGAGGGATGGAAAAGAGGAATGAAGTCACCATCAACAGAAACCATACTGGAAAATGCCATTTTACTTTTTCCAATTACTATGCTAAGTACTTTACGTGGCACATCTTACTGAATTATCACAATAATCTGGGAGGTACTTGGAATCCTTTGTGAGTTAAGATACATATTAGGCTGCCGTAATGAAAAGACTGAAAAAATTCAGTGAAGTGGACAACATGGAAAGAATATTTATTTCTATGACCAGGCTGGGTATGCTGTTTAGGGTTCCTGTGGCCTGCCATGTTGAGAATGTAGGCTGCTCCTGTGTTGTTACTCTGGCCTCAGATTGCAGCTCTAGATTCTGCTCTCCCATCCAGTGGGAAGAATGGAAAGGAGAAGGTGAGGATATGTACTTTTCTTTTAAGGGCACAATCTAAAAGTTACACACCTCATTCTGTTCACACCCTACTGGCTTGATCCAGCTGCAAAGGAAATGAGGACTTTAGCCAAGCAGACATGCATACAGCTAAAGGGGCCAGCAAAGTATAGTTTGAGGTCCAACACATTTTTTTGATGAATAAATTTTTAGTGGAACATAGCCACTTCAATCATTTATATATTATATATTCTACTTTCCTAATAGAGTGGCATTGTTGAATAGTTGCAACAAAGACTAAATGACCCCAGAAGTTTAAAATATTACTCACCGGCTTTTAAGAAAACATTCGTTGATCTCTGATCGAGAAGAAGGGGAGAATGGACATTTGAGGGTATATCTAAGGGGTTCTGTCAGGATTTTAACAGATGAGGAAAGGGAAGCGTATGGAGACAAATAAATGGCCCAAGGTCACATACTGATAAGTAGCAGAGCTAAACTCTGGATGTTTGGGTCCAAAGGCAAAGCATTGTTCACTATGTCATACTGCCTCACTAATTCATCCACCAAATATTTATTATGTCCATTCTTGGCTAAAGCAAGCACCGTTCTAGGTGCTGGAGATTGAGTAGTGAATAAAAGAGAGGAAATTCTGCTCTCATGAACCCTACATCAAAGGAGAGAAGCTATTTCAGAGCATTAGCAAAATATATTATGTTGGAGATGACAGCTGCTATAAATAAAAATGAATCAGGAAAGAAAGGAAAGCAATATCAGAGTGGGGGTAGGGATTCATTCTTAAAAGAAATGGTTAATGATGGCCTCAATATTGGGGAAACCCAGGAGAATGAGTCTGAGCCAAAGCTCTTGTGGAGGAGGCAGGAGCCTGAGCTTAGAACACCCAGTAAAAACCCTGAGTTCCCCTCAAAGAGGAGGTTGAACCAAAGGTCAGGAGCTGGACAAAAACTGGAGCCGAAAGAACAAAGAGAGCAGTGTGGGTACCCACAGTGTGTGTGTGGTGGGTACACAGTGGTAACTGGTACAAAGTGGGTGTGGGAGAAGGAGGCTGGCTTAAAGGTACATGATTATGGTGGAGAGGGTGTCTTTAACCCTTTTAGACAGAACCCTAAAACCCCTTTGCATACAGACAAAGAAGAATATACATGCATACACACACACACATAAGTAACAGCAGGCTGTAAGTCCGTTAGTGTGGTGGAAAGATCACGACTGTTGAAGTTACACAGAACTCTGAGTCTCAACTCTGCCACATGCTCATGTGATAACTTCAGGCAAACTGTTAGTACTGTCACTAGCCATGATTTCTGGAGCATGTTCTATGTGGCAGGTACTTTATATACATGATTTCACCTAATCCTTACATAACTCTATAGATCAGTGGCGACCCTAATGTCGTGACCCTTTAATACAGTTCCTCATGTTGTGGTGGCCCCCAACCATAAAATTATTTTCGTTGCTACTTCATAACTGTAATTTTGCTACTGTTATGAGTCATAATGTAAATATCTGATATGCAGGATGTATTTTCATTGGTCACAACCCAGAGGGTGAGAACTGCTGTTATAGATAGATATTAGTATTATCTTAAATTATCTTCAAGTGGTAATGGGCAACAGTTATGAAGTAATGAGAAATGTATAATTTTCTTCCTGTGCATTTATATCACTTTATCTTATTTAAGTACAGTGATTAGTAATGTTAGTTAATGGTTCTGTGGTGCTATTTTTGTAAAGAACCTCATTTTGTAAACAAAAATCTTTAATGCTTATTTAGTCCATACTATGTGTCAGATACTGTTCTAATTACTTTGCTTATACTTCTCAAAATAATGCTGTGAGGAGATACTTTCATTAGTTTCATTTTTTTTTCAGATGAGAAAACAGAGGCACAGAGAGGTTAAATAACTTTCCCAAGGTCACACAGCTATAAAGAGATGGGGATTTGACCCCAGGCAGTCTGGCTCTGGAGCTCATATGTTTAATCATGTGTTTAACTACAATCCTGAAAAACAGACCAATAACCAAATTGAATGAGAAGACACATTCGTTTCTCGCTCACTGCTTATGATGCTTGTGGAAAGCCTGGTTCTTTAAACCTTGTGATCTAACCCAGGGTCACTACCTCTCTAGTGTTACCATATCTGAATGGCAGAAAAAGTCCCATGGAGCAAATATTTCACTTCTAGAAGACAGACTTGGGAAACACAAATTTAAAAAGTGATGGCAAAGATAACATATATGTATTCTCTTTGTAGGCATGACTCCCTATAAATGTGCATGTATATGTGTTTGGATGTGTACATGTGAATCTAATTGATAGTTTTAGATGTCAGCTACTAAGCTTTCTCCCCAGAAGCCTAAAATCCAGCCTTTTATGGAGTAGGATTTTAAAATAAGAAATTGTCGTTCTGTGTCAGGATGGATACTTGGTTTTCCAGAATCTACTTTTTCTCTAGAGATTGCTGTTTTGCTACCTTGGTGATGTAACTACCAAACAGTAACATCAATAAAATAATTCTCTGCTTCAGGCCTGGCCCTCATTTCATGCTCTGACCAAGAAGGCCAAATACGATTTGCAATCTGGCCTGCATTTTATCTGAATTGTCAACATTTAGTAAGGATTTTTCAGGGGAATTTCTTCTGTCCAAAATGGCATAACAGATTCCAAACATGGGCTTTACAGGTCTCCTTCGGATGTAAATTTGGAGGTCTTAACTTGCCACCAGTGTGGTTGTATTAGGGATTGTTTCTTTCAGGATGGGGATAGATTTTTACTGTGCCATCCCTTCTACCATTTAGTCTCCTCATTCCTACACCACATTTTGACCTGATGACAGGTTCAATTGATTTCTATAAACAGTTATCTAAGAGCAAATTTAACTGCCTATGATGAGGACCAGTGTCCAAAACATATCCTTGTCAGTGCAGGGATCTATACTGATATAACTAGACTATGTGGGAAATCCAAGGAGTAGAAGGAGCTGCCATATTGGTGTGGAGAAGCTGATGCTTCCTTGGGAACTTTTAACTTCTATAGGGCCAGGAAATACCACTATGGTGGTGACTGAGTTGATACTATTAGGGTTTGGAGACTTCAAGGAATTGAGTCCCTTGCTCTTGTTTGGAATTTTCTACCTAGCCACCATTTCTGGAAATCTTTTACTTGTGGTCCTGGTGAGTACTGAAAAAGGGACTCCAGACACCAGTGTGCTTCATTTTAGTGAACTTCTAATGTCTGGAGGTTTGTTATATATCCTACATTGTACCCAGGATGGTAGGAGACCTGTTGAGAGAAAACAGAGTAATTTCCATGGGAGGTGGTATTACTCAGCTTTACCTTTCTGGGGCCCTGGGTAGCACTGAATGTTACCTACGGGAAATGATATCGTATGACCAATACCAATACTCGGCTGTCTGCTGGCCCTTGCACTATCAAACATTAATGCATGGAATCCTGTAAGGGGGGGAGGCTAATAATTGGCTCATGGGTTAATGGCTTCATAGTGACAGCCGTATTCCAGGCTGCTATGCTATCCAGCTTGATCTTCTGTGGTAACAATGGGAGGGACCCTTTCTTTTGTGACTTGAAACTTCTGCAAAAGCTCTCCTGCTCAGACCCCTTTTGGTTAACTGGTTCTACATATGTCTAACAGTACTGGGGATCCTGGCCCCTACTGGAGGAATCCTACTGGGGGATTCTTTTGTAGTCCTGCATATAGCATCCTTGGCTGGTAGAAGGAAGGCATTCTCTACTTGCTCCTCTCATCTAGTGGTGGTGACCTTGCTCTGTGGGGCCTTGATCCTGATTTATGCTATACTCTTGGCTGGGCAGGTGTCAGGTCTCAATAAAACCTCCTTGAACTGTATGTTGTCACTCACATGTGTAATCCCCCTATCTAAAGCCTCAAAAACAAAGATATCAAGGAGGCTTTGAAGAAACTGAAGATTTGATCCTGTAAGGATAAACTCCATATAACCAACAAAAAGTGATGCCAATCTGAAGAAGGTCAAGGTGCTGTTTTCATCCTCTGGTCTGTCTTATTAAAAAAAAACACACACACACAGAATAGACTGTAACTTTTATAACCCCAATTCTTCACTACTAATTTCCAGATCTTCTAATTTTAGGGTAAGGGTTGGTCCCAGTCTCCTTGAAATGACATAGTTTTTCTTGAGCATATATACACTGCAAGAGTAAAGATGTACCTCCTAGTTAATGGGAGGGAAACCATTCTGGGATAGGCAATAAATAATCGCTGCATACAGTGCCCCCCAAAGCTCAATTTTAGAAATTTGGTAAGCATACTTCAGTCGTGCTCAATTTCCCTTTTTAAAAAAATAAATCAGATTTGGAGATTTAGATGCAGAAGAGGAGTGATGACTGTGTCACCCCTATAATGGGGGGAAAGCTCCCTAAATGAAGAGGTTGGGCTTATTTCTTTCAACACTTGGACTAAGGTCTGGCTGTATGACTGAATGTGTTAAATGGCTAATAATAGCACTGTACCTCTACATGGCTTGGGATTAAAAAGATAGACTCTAATAGAATATAGGGAAACTCGCTAGTCCACTAGTTTTGAAGAAATATGCATTAAGCACTTCCAGCAATTTGTTAGCCACATGGATTGCCTCAAGCCACTTTTGTGCAGATCGCATTTTCTCTAGCACTTACAGCTACCCACTGTGTTTTCATTTCTTCCTTTCTATTCCTCTCCCAGATCTTCCTTCTGCTGTGTACCTGGATTTGTTTTGTTGGCCTCACTTGTGTGTCTGTTTATTATATTCCTTTTACCAGCTACAGCTACCTAACATTATCGACTGGTATGGTCAAGCTACACTCCAAAAGAGAGGGAAAGCAAAAAGATTCTGCTCTGTAAAAGGAGACAATACACATAGTCATTTATTCAGTAAAAGATATCTACTGAGAGCCTCCTATTATCCAGGCATTGTGTTAGGTGCTAGGAGTAGAATAATGAACAATGTAGACACAGCTTTCAATCTCAAAGATAGTACAGTCTGGCAGCCTGGGGTGATTCACATTTCTCAGAATTTATACTTTTACATTGTTTGTGCAATACTTAGATCTTGAAAGAATTCCGTCTGAAGAGGATCTTTTCATGTCAAATCCCAATATTTTTTATTTACATTAATTTTAAAAGTAATTATATAATTAATGGGAAACAACGTAATGTAACAATCTAACAAAACTTTTGGTAGAACACATGAGCAAACAAAGTGCTCGGAACGTCCCTTCTTTAGCTACATCCACCCCATTCTGTCTTTTAAGACCCAACTCCAGTCTTATATTCTCTTAGAACCCTTTATCAATGTCCTATTTATGTCATTTCTCCCCCGATACGTACTTTATTCCTCTTCATTTCATAGGTAGCAGGCACCGCTCTGCATGTTTTATGTATATGTCCTAGCTTCCCATGAGATTGTAAGCCCTTCAAAGCAGAGGAAGAAGATAATTTCTAACTGTACCCTCAAATACCCAGCAAAGTGTCCTGTGCACAGTAGATGTTGGATACTCATTTTGACAGGATAAAATCCAGCATGGGATTCAAGGTCTTCCATGACCCTGCAACTTCCCCCTTCTCCAACCTCATCCCCCCACCAGGCTTCATCTCACTATTTTCCATGTCACACCTGTGCATCCATAGGCATGCCCTTTGTCTAGAAAATCTTGCCCATATTTATAGTTCACCTGGATAATGCCCCGTCATCTTTTAATACTCAACTCCATCATCATCCTCTCCAGGAAGCCTTATTTGATTTTTTTCTCGTTTCCAACACATTGAATCATGTTATGCTCTCCTCTGTTTCCATGGGAGTCATCGTAGACCTAGATTTAATAGATCATGCGGAGATCCTAGGTGTTTTCAGTGCCTAGAAGAATGCTTGGGATACGGTAGCCACTCAGTGAATATTCTTTGAGTGAATGGCTGAATGGTTACATGTCTTCCTCTCTTACTAAACTATAATTTCCTTGACTACAAGTGCCACCTATATCTTGACAATCCCTCCATAATTTAATACTGTGATAAATGTTGTGAAGGAAAAGTACAGGCTGCTAGGAGTCCATATAACAAGGACACCTAACTTCGATTAGGTTGGTAATATCAGAGATAGGACATTTGAAAGATAAACAGGAATACTATAGGGAAAGATAGATTATAATGTAGAGTGGGGTAGGGCAGGATTTCAGTAGAGGGACTAGCTAGCAACAAGGTCTGCAGTGCTAACGACCTTGGAGTGTTTAAAAAAAGGGTTCAATGTAGTGAATGTAGTGATCAATACAGAGAGTATCATAGATGGAGTTGAAAGGTAGGCAGGAACCAGATAACGGAGAGCTTCACTTGATTTCTTCATTAGTGTGATTGGAATTTTTGAACAATGTTTACATTTTAAGGTCACTGTGGTTGCTATGTGGAGAACAACTTTTGATGACATTGAAAGGCTAATAGATGTTGCAAAATCAATTACAACACTATTCCAATGTTAAAGATGAGAGACCCTATGAGAGTAGTGTCAGAGATGGAGAGAAATGAATTGAACTTGATATATTCAGAAATAGAATTGATAGAGTTCAGTGATGGTTTATACAGGGAAGCATCAATAATAAATTTCTGATTATTGATTTGTGTATTGAATATGTGCCATGCTACTCACTGAGACAGGAGGACCCTGGAATGGGGTCAGGTTTAGGGAAGAGGAGAAATGATGAAGTCAATTTTGTACAAGAGTATTTTGATATGGCAGAAGATGTCAAATAGGTAGTTAAATATGGTGATCTGGAACTCAGAAGAGATACCTGGGCTAGAAATACAAACTTGGAAGCCACCAGAATATAAGAAGCTTTAAAATCTAAAAAGGGGATAAAGTTATGTAGAAAACAGTTTAGAGGATGAAGAGAGCCCAGAATGCAGCTCTGGGAATTCCATCATTTAGAGATCATATAGAGGAGGAAGAGCCAGCAAGTGAGGAGGAGATGGAGAGATAGGAGAACAACCATGAGTATTTACGTTCATGCAGGTAGAGATAATAGACTGTTTTAAGACCAAGAGGCAGATAAATTCTGATGTAGGCTATTGAGGGAGGAGTACAGTGAGGACAGAGAAGAGTCCATTGTATCTGATAAAATGGAGGACATTGATGACCTCGGTAAAGACACTTTTGAGAGTGATAAGTGCAGAAACCATATTGGAATGAGATACAGGAATGAATAAAAGGCAAAGAAGAGAAGACACCATGTGTAGATAATTCTTTGGAGAAGACTGGTTCTTACAGGAAATAGACTTGGTGAAAGTTGGAACATAAACATCTTAAAGGAAGATACTTGTTTTACAGTGTAAAATGATAGTTAATACTTGAATACTATTAGGATGAAGGGTCCTTTAGAGAGGGAGAAGTTAAAGATATAGGGGACTAGCTGGACATGCTCCCTGCAAAGGCAGGAAAGTCCAAGGTCCAGAGCACACATGAAGAGAGTAGCCTCTGATCAAAGGAGTGACAGCCTGTAACAAATATATACTGAATATTTACTATGTTCTTGGTTTTGTTCCAAGTATATGGAATACAACAACAAGTAAATCCTGATTTCTCCTACATGGAGCTCACAGTCTGATGAGAAAGACAGGCAATAAAATAGACTATTATAATTAGGTTGGTTAATGCTATGTATGATAAGTGCAGAGTCGTATGGAGCACTTGGAAGAGGCATTATCATGGATTGAATTGTGTCCCCAAAATAAAGATATGTTGCAGTCCTAATTCTTAGTATCTCAAAATGCAATTTTAATTGCAATAGTCTTTTTCATTATGTATTACATTTTAATTTCAGATTAATATGAGGGTACAAGTGATTATGTTACATTGTTTGCATTTGTTAGGTAAAGTTCAAGTTGTAGTTGAGCCCTTCACCCAGGGGATGTGCTGTATACTCTTATATTGTGCCCATTAGCTGAGAGCTTACCAATCCCCCTCCCTACTCCCTCTTCCCTTTGTCTCCTTCCCTCTCCCACCCACTTGGATTTAATTTTGTTTTTCTCTCATGTGGGGGGATAGTTCTTTATCTATTGGGTTCACATTAGTATTGCATACATTGGATACTTGCTTTTCCACTCTTCTGATACTTTACTAAGAAGAATGTTTTTCAGCTCTATCCAGGTAAATACAGAAGATGTAACGTCTTCATCTTTTTATGGCTGAATAGTATTCTGTGGTTTACATATACCAGAGTTTATTAATCTATTCATGATTTGATGGGCACTTGGATTGATTCCATATCTTGGCAATTGTGAATTGAGCTGCAATGAACATTTACAGTTAATAAATGACCTTATGGTAGAATGATGTTTTTTTCTTCTGGGTAGGTATCTAGTAATGGGATTACAGGATCAAATGGAAGGTCTACTTTTAGCTCTTTGAGGATTCTCCATACTTCTTTCCATAGAGGTTCTATTACTTTGCAAACCCACTCACAGGGTAAACGTGTTCTCTTCTCTCCACATCCACGTGAGCATTTGCAGATTTGGGACTTTGTGATGTGGGCTATTCTCACTGAGGTTAGGTGATATCTCAGGGTGGTTTTGATTTGCATTTCTCTGATGATTAGGGATGATGGGCATTTTTTTCTTTTTCTTTTTGTCATTTGTGTATCTTCTTAGAAGGTTCTGTTTGTATCACTTGCACATTTATAAATGAGATTGTTTGTTCTTTTCTTGTTGATTTGTGTGAGCTCTCTGTAGATACTAGTTATCAGTCCTTTGTCAGGTTTGTAGCATGTAAATACGACTCCCATCCTAAAGGTTGTCTGTGTGTTTTAGTTGTTGTAGCCTTAGCTCTGCAGAAGCTTTTTAGTTAGATCATGTCCCATTTATTTTTGTGTTGCTGCAATTGCCAACGGGGGTCTTCATAAAATGTTTTTCTAAGCCAACATTGTTCAGAATTTTTCCCTATATTTACTCAGAGAATTCTTATTGTTTTGCATCTTAAATTTAAGTCTTTTATCCAGTGATAGTCAATTTTTATAAGTGCAAGTCCAGCTTCAGTATTCTACATGTGGCTAACCAGTTCTCCCAGCACCATTTATTGAATAGGGATTCTTTTCCCTAGTGTATGATTTTGTTTGGTGTATCGAAGATCAGATTGTGATACATGGCTGGGTTAATCTCTAGGTTACCTATTCTATTCTATAGATCTATATCTCTATTTTTGTACCAGAACCATGCTGTTTTGATCACTTTAGACTTGTAGTATAACCTGAAGTCTGTTAAGGTGATGCCTCCAGATTTGTTTTTAATTCTTAGAATAGCACTGGCTATTTTTTTCTTTTCTGGTTCCATATGAAATGAAATGCTACTTTTTTCAGGTTCCTCAAAATATGATGTTGGTACTTTGATTGGGATTGCATAACATCTATAGATCACTTTCAGTAGTAGGGACATTTTAATAACATTGGCTCTTTCCAGCCATAAATATGGTATATTCTTCCATTTGATAACATCCTCTGCTATTTCTTTTCTCAAGGTTTCATAGTTCTCTCTGTAAAGATCCTTCATGTCCTTTGTTAGGTATATTCCCAGGCATTTAATTTTCTTTGAAGCTGTGTCTTTGATTTTATTCTCAGCTTGACTGTTACTGGCAATATATGTAGGTTACTGATTTGTAGACATTGATTTTGTATCCCAAGATGTGACTGTATTCCTTGATCAATTCCAGGAGCCTTGTGGTTGATTCCTTGAGGTTTTCTATGCATATGATCATACCATCAGCAAAGAGTGAGAGTTTGACCTCTGCCTCCATTTGAATACCTTTGATATCCTGCTCTTACCTAATTGCATTGGCTAGAACTTCTAGCACTACGTTGAATAACACTGGTGACAATGGACATGCTTGTTCTGGTTCCAGTTCTGAGTGAAAATGCTTTCGGTTTTATGCCATTCAATATGATATTGGCTATTGGTTTGTTGTAGATGGCCTCTATCAGCTTTAAAAATTTCCCATCTATGCCTACTTTTAAGTGTTCTTGAATGAAAAGGACGCTAAATTCTGTCAAATGATTTTTATCTATTCAGAGGATCATATGGTCTTTGTTTCTGCTTATATTTATGTGGTGAATTACATTTATGGATTTACATAAGTTGTACCAACCTTGCATCACTGGGATAAAGCCCACCTGATCACAATGTATAATTTTTGTAATGTGTATCTGTATTCTCTTTGCTAGGGAATTTTTGTATATTTTTGCATCAGTATTTATCGATGATATTGGTCTATAGTTTTCCTTTTTGTAGGGTCCTTTTCTGATTTTGATATCAGAGTGATTTTTTTTTCATAGAATGGGTTGGGGAGTATTCCTTCATTCTCTATGTTTTGGAATATATTCTGCAATATATTCTCTTTGAAGGTTTGGTAGAATTCTGATGTGAAATCATCTGGTCCAGGGTTTTTCTTTTTTGGAAGATTTTGTGTTGATGTAATTTCAATGTTTGATATTGGTCTGTCTATCAAGTGTAGAACATAAATGTCTTAACACAATAATCAAGTAAATGAGGCAAAAGCTATATTTATTAATTAGTTTGATGTAAGCACGTCAAATTGTATAAAAAAATCAACACATTATACCTCACATATGCATAAATGTATTCATGATCTATGTGCATATGACTTAATAAAAAATAAAATTAAAAAACTTGAATTCTTTCTGGTTGAGTTTTGGGAGGTGATATGACTATAGGTACTGGTTCATTTCCTCCACATTTTCAAATTTCTGGGTATGAGGTTTTTTTGTAGTAATCAGTGATGATCTATTGTATCTTACTGTATCTCTTACTATTTTCCCTTCTTTGTTTCTGATTGAGATTATTAGAGGTCTTAACTTGTCTATTTCTAGTTAATCTGGCCAAGACCTTATCAATTTTATCAATCATTTCTAAGAACCAACTTTTTGTTTTGTTGATCTTCTGAATGGTTTTTATGTTCTCAATTTTATTTAATTCTGATTTAATCTGATTATTTCTTTTCTTCTACTAGGTTTGAGACTAGATTGCTCTTCATTTTCCAAATTTGGGAGATACTTTATTAGGTTGTTGATGTATGTTACTTTTGTTTTTTGAATGTGGGCATTTAATATGATAAAATTCCCTATTAGGACTGCTTTTGAAGTTTCCCACAGGTTTTGATAGCTTGTGGATTCATTATCATTTTGTTAAAGAAATCTAATGATTTCCTTCTTTTTCTCCTCCTTGACCCAGCTGTCATTTACCATAAGGTTTAGTTTCTATGAATTTATGTGGGGATGATGATTTTTGTTGGAGATAAGTTCTACTTTTATTCTATAGTGTTCAGAAAATATATAAATATATTTAAAGATTTATAAATATATAAATTTCTGTTCTTTTAAATTTGGTGAGATTTAATTTGTGCCCTAAGATGTGATCAACTTTGTAATATGATCAATGGACTCATGAGTAGAACATGTACTCAATTTTATTCAGATGGAATGTTAAGCCCATTTATTCTAAAGTCATGTTTAGATCCATTGCTTCTTTGTTTAGTTTCTGTTTAGAGAATCTGTCTAGTTCTGTGAGAGCAGCGTTGAAGTCCCAAGTTATTATGGTGTTGTAGGATACCATATTGATCAGATCAGTTAGGGTTTGTTTTAAATATCTGGAAGCATTTAAATCAGGTGCCTATATATTTAGGATTGAGATGCCTTCTTGTTAAATTGCTCCCTTGATCAGTATAT
>CAUYQV010055061.1:0-18069 GCA_963574575.1 Galagoides demidoff
TGAAACACTTTCATCAAGCTGGTTAACATAAATTTCATGTCATTTGCTTAATCATTGTATCAAAACATTTATATTCTAGTTCTAGAAAAGTTCACTTGTACCCTTGTTAGACAGATATATAGGTGATCTTTCCGGTCACCCGAGAGAATAAATTTCTATTGTTTTAGCTTTAAGGTAATTTGTTACAGCAAGTCCCAGGAACTAATATACAAGCTGCATAATTTACTAATAGTTTAAAAGTCACACCAGTTATAGGCTTGGTTTTCCTAGTCCTTGCTTGACTTACATCTTTTGTTTAGAGAAAGAACAAGGGTTTGGCAAGGGATTTTTTTCCGAATGGGTGTTAAATTTCCATGGTTAGTCAAACATACAAGAGCCCATGGCAATTGCTTTTCCAGAATTGTAAAGTGGACCTTTTCTATGGTTTGAATGTTTCTGTCCCCTCCAAAATTAATTCTCAACTCAATGGTATTAAGAGGTGGGACATTTAGAGGTAATTAAATTACAAGGGCTCCAGCCCCACGAATGGTATTAGTGCCCCTATAGAAGGGTTTGATGGCGTCTGTTTGGTTCTTTTTGTCCTTCTGCCATGTGAGGACACCTGAAGAAGCCATCTCTGAGAAGCAGGGCCTCCCCACACTCATCTACTGCTGTCTTGTTCTTGGACTTATCAGTCTCTAGAACCATAAACAATAAATATTGTTGCTAATAAAATATCCAGACTAAGGCATTTTGCTATAGCACCAGGAAGAGACTAAGACAATTGTTTAGATTTTCTTTTAATCCTAGAAAGTCAAATAAGTCCAAGGGTAAAACTGAAGACTCTGGACTTTCACTCCAACTGAAAGGCACAGTACTGAAGCGATCAGGGATGTGGGATGGGGTAAGGCAGTCCGGATCTGGAATCCTTGCTCCACCCCTTAACTGGGGTGGTGAACTTGGACAAATTACCGAAACGCTGGGTTTGCATCTGCTCATTTGTAAAATAAGAATTATTAAGCTCCTTCCATCAAATACTACCAGGAAGTTGAATAAGGGCAACAGCACCTTGACAAAGTCTTAGTAGCATCTCAGAAAAAAGGAAGTCAGGAGGGGATATTTACTGGGTTTTGGGATCTGGGTTCAAGTGACTTCAAGAGGCTCTTTCGAAGGGGAAATTATCTGAAATTGGGCTAAGATTATAACATAATTCTAGTCCGTGGTGGACAAAGCAAGGTGAGGGTCTTAAAGTAAGTCTTGCTGGTTAAACTTGATGGGTGAGCAGACTGTTGTTTGAGTTAAACTGATTAGCTGGAATTCCTTGGAACAAATAGAGTATTCATTTATTAGTTTATAGTCTATCATTTCCAGGTTAAGTAATTTGTTACAGCAGCTTCCAGAAACTAATATAAAAGCTGAATAATTTGCTAATAGTTTAAAAGTCACAAGTGGTCCCAGTTCTAAGTTCAGATACATCAAATATTATAGTGATGGTATCAGTCAGTTTTCAGGATAATAATGACTTTCAGTGAGATGGATTGAGTGGTTCTTTGCCTTATCAATAATCTTCAAGATAGGTATTCCTCTTTCACAGATGACGAATTGGACAAAGGAAGGATTCAACGACTTGTTCAAGGTTACCTCGGAGAAATTTAGAGAAAAGTTCAACTGATATATTTTCCCCCTGTAACCCAGGTGTCTTTTCAAATCCTCCTAGTCCGAACCAATTTATACCCCTGTGTACCCATCTGATTCTCCTATAACACATACATGAGAGCAGATATTGTAGAGTACCTTGTACACAGATACTTCCCCTCCCCAGAGGGTGGGTCCCCTAGAGCACTAAGTGTCCTGTTCTCCAGATACTCCATAGCTTTCAGCACTGTGTATGCACCCAGCTATTGTACAATTTGTGTTTGCTACATTGACGTGGAACATCCCAAGGATACGAGTATTTTTCTACTACCGTTCTGTGAGTGAGCTTGGTTTTGTCTAAGTCTGCTTTGATTTTCACGATTCTCATGTAAGAAGATCTTTGAGAAACATCTACAGCGCCAATGACTGCAAGAGATGCTGGGCTCAGCACCTGTAGCTCAAGTGGCTAAGGCACCAGTCACATACACCTAGGGTGGTGGGTTCAAATCCAGCCCAGGCCTGCCAAACAACAATGATTGCTGCAACCAAAAATGGCCAGGTGTTGTGGCGGGCGCCTGTGGTTCCCAGCTACTTGGGAGGCTGAGGCAAGAGACTCGCTTGAGCCCAGGAGTTGGAGGTTGCTGTGAGCTGTGATGCCATGGCACTCTACCCAGGGAGACAGCTTGAGGCTCTGTTTCAAAAAAAAAAAAAAGAGATGCTGAAGAGCCGAGGCCTGTCACCACCTTCCGCTGACCCTGCGCTTCTCAAAGGCAGAGCTTTCTCTTTGGAAAGAACTAGGGAAGACAGGCAATCCCTTCCAGATAGCTTTTAGGAGTGACACGTCCTTGACACTTTCTGAGCTAACTGTGGTCTGAAGGCCCACAACCATTTGAAATATGATTTTAATGACTGTCATTACTTTTTTTATTACCACCACCCAATAAAAACCACCATCAGCTTGATGTGATTATCCTTCACTTACACAGTGCCTCTGGACTCCAGCAAGCAACCGAGCATATGGTCTTTGCCAACAGCATTATCCATCAATGGAGGATAAAAATCATCATAGCACCCAGCTTGTCACGGTGGGTAATGGCTCTGGGCAAGTCGCAGTTTCAACTCAGCTTGGGTCTTTCAAAGACGTGGGCCCCTTTCTCCTGGTACTTCATAAAATCGAAAACGGAACAACACATGCTGAATGGGGTTTTCAGAACAATGAAAATCCTATAATTAGGAAGCAATAGTTAAAATTATATTATCCCAAAGAGCAAAGCATAGTAACAAGTTAATACAATTACCAATTCAGCTTTTTTAGAGATAGAAGCCAATAGTGCAATTAAATCCTTAGTCTCTATTTTTTCAAGGGCCTAATGAAAGGGAAACAAATGAACTGAATCCTCTTCTTTCTACCCTTGCCTCTGTGGTGCTATCACAGAGTGGGTCTCCTACCTCCCTCTCTTTAATTTCATTTGAAAAATAAAACAGGCCTCTGGCTGTGAAATGCATTATGCTCTACAATGGTGCATCTGCAAAAGAAGCCATTATTTCTGATGAAGGTTGCCAAGAATTTTGTATCACTGCCTGGTAGCTTCCTATTCCCGTTAGCTGGCTTATTTCAATTAACAAAAGATTCACCATGCACTGATTTGTGTGTCAGTGTCAGTGGGCCTGTCCTCTTGCCAACACAGTACCCGTCTAACTCGTCATCTTCCCTCTGACTCTTCTCCCACACCAACCCCATCTACTTCAGAGGCGTGATCTGCCATGACCTCCCAGACATGGATTTCACTTTCTGGTCACTACACCTTTATGTGTGTCATTCCCTCTGCTTCCAGGGGCATTTTGGAGCAACTACCAAATGAAGGTGACCACTGTTAGCAACCCATATAGGTGGGCACTGGTCTGGCGTCCTGTCTGGCCGTTCACTACTGCAAAGAGGACAGATGAGAGAGGATAACGCAGGTCTTTGCTGCTAAAAAAAAAAGAATCCCAAAATTCATTTATCTACATGTAATTATGATCTTTTGTGTCCATCAGTAGCAAGGCAAAATAGTTCCTATTTGGACACACATTACTGTAAATGAGCAAACAAATTTAGTAGATTTCTGGCCAGTTCTGAATGCAGAACAGTGACCTCTGAGCGATTATTTTGACCAACCCAACTCATACATTTCTGGTTCAACAGAAGTACTAGATGAGAAGACCCCCGAACTGTGTATAAATGGAACACAAATTTATAAACAGTTACTTTCAGTACATACAGTATATGACAAATTAACCTGTATTTCACTGATCTAGATGCCACTGATCGTGAGACACGTCATCATTTAATATGTCAAGAAGAAAGAAAAAAAAAAACACCAGTTAAATTATGACACCAAGCTTCCATATCAGAAATTTTCATTTTTTATGTTAAATTTACAACCGATAAATACACTTATTTAAGAAATGTGGGACCATAAGGTGAGCATCCATGCACGGGTTTCCAATTCCCAACAATGATATGGTCATGACTGCCAACTGGCCAGTGGTGACTTGGACACCGTCAATTCTAAGATGCAATTGGTTTTGGTTTTAGTGGTTCAGCATTAGTGAAATATGGTATCTGTATCCTTCAGGTCAGCACCTCATGCAGCCAACAGCCTCTCCTCATCTGACTCCAGCCCCACAGGAGGCATCAGACCCTGTTTGTGTCCTGGGAATCTTCTCTTCCTTTGTCTACTCCTGTGTCCCAGAATGCTCCTCCCTGAGCTGACTGCTACTCAGTGACCAGGGAATTGTCAAGGCTCAAGTCTTTTTATATTTTACTTTTAACACTTTGCTACCATCACCCTGTTTCTACTAGCATTGCATTGGGTTTATTTCTTTATTTTTAAAGTTTCTTTTTCTTTGCTTCAAGAAAATCTTCCCTTGATTAAAATAAACAAACAACAAAAAAACATTAACTGCTCCTGTCTTCTCCCAGGAGGATTGGTTTGTTTTTTTTTGTTTTTTTTTTTTTGAGACAGAGCCTCAAGCTATCCCCCTGGGTAGAGTGCCATGGCATCACAGCTCACAGCAACCTTCAACTCCTGGGTTCAAGCGAGTCTCCTGCCTCAGCTTCCCAAGTAGCTGGGACTACAGGCGCCGGCCACAGAGCCGGCCATTTTTTGGTTGCAGCCATCATTGTTGTTTGGCAGCCCGGGCTGAGGATTCGAACCTGCCACCTTAAGTGTACGTGGCTGGTGCCTTAGCCGATTGAGCCACAGGCACCGAGCCTGGGAGGATTGGTTTTATTTACTACTTATTTATTTTGAGAATGAAAAGATGATTGATGATTATTTTTAATGTATATATTTTTCTTTTTTGTTTTTTACTGTTGGGGATTCATTGAGGGTACAAGAAACCAGGTAGTATATATATTTTTCATTCTAGTACATAGCATGACATTTACCATGTTAATTTTTTTTTCTTTTCTTTTTTTTTTTTTGAGATGGAGCCTCAAGCTATCCCCCTGGGTAGAGTGCCATGGCATCACAGCTCATAGCAACCTCCAACTCCTGGGCTCAAGCGAGTCTCCTGCCTCAGCTTCCCAAGTAGCTGGGACCACAGGCGCCCGCCACAACACCCGGCCATTTTTTTGGTTGCAGCCATCATTGTTGTTTGGCGGGCCCGGGCTGGGGATATGAACCCACCATGTTAGGTGTACGTGGCTGGTGCCTTAGCCGATTGAGCCACAGGCGCCGAGCCAAATTTTTTTTCTTTTTTGAGAAAGTGTCTCACCCTGTTGCCCTAGGCTGTAAGGCTGTGGCATAAGCCTAGCTCATAGTAACCTCAAATTCCTCTGCTCAAGTGATCTTCCTGCCTCATCTTCCCAAGTATGGGGGACTACAGGTGCCCCCCCCAAAGCATCTGGCTAATTTTTCTATTTTTAGTAGAGACGGGAAATCTCACTTTTCTTAGGCTAATCTTGAACTCCTGAGCTCAAGGGATCCTCCCGCCTCAGAGTGCTAGGATCCAGAGTGCTAGATCCAGAGTGCTAGGATTGTAGGCATGAACCACTATGGCCAGCCCCTATGCTAACCATTTTTTATTACAATAGAATATTTTAAATTTTTGTGCTTCTGCCTATGCTATAAACAACAATATATTGTTATTATTATACATTGCAATGATCTGGGGTAGAAAAGAACAGAGTTCTGGGGTGCTAGTTCAAAGACTGCCCCTCCCACATCTCCAGAAAGCCTCCTACACTCATCCTTTAGGCGATCAGTCATTTAAAAAATCCGTTACAGCTAGAAGGCAAGATCAAAGGGAACATCTTATCCCTGGGGCTTCAGCTCCTGACTGGAGGAGAAACACAGGCCTTTAACTATTTTGTGGACATCCCTGAGGTCATCCAATCATCTCAGGACCCCTGGGCCAGAGTGGGCCAGAGTAGCCTACATCCCTTAGAAACACACATTTTCATTCCTCGGCTTTACTATTGTCTGTTTACTTTATTTCACCTTTGAAGAGGCTTTGAATATTCATGTTAACCTGATTTCACCTGTATAAAAATGTTCAGGGACATGTGGGCATTCTGGGATTTGTCCTGGTTCTAAATATCCCTGAGGGTGGTCCTGACCCACATAAAAACAAGTTTACTTCAGAGCCAACTTCAAAGCCTATCTCGCTGTCCCCCAAACCTCCAGTGATCTTATTCTCCTCTGACCAGTGATGATTCTGAGACTCTGTTCTTCCTCTATGAGATTTACATGCAATGGTGCACTGGTGAATATTTAACAACTGGCCCTGGGGTTGAAGTGGGGGGGGAGTATCTTTGTAGAGTTAGTCTATTTCTGTGGTGTAAATACTCCCACAATGGCCTGTTTCAAGCCACTGATAATGTTAGCACTGACCACAGTGGAAGAATGCACAGTGGCACGACATTATATAGTATTTCTATCACACAGGTACAATAAACGTAAATAACTTCAAGATCTGGCTCAGCGCCTATAGGTCAAGCGGCTAAAGTGCCAGCCACATACACCAGAGCCGGCAAGTTCAAATCCAGCCCAGGCCCGCCAAACAACAATGACAGCTGCAACCAAAAAAAAAAATAGCCTGGCATTGTGGGTGGGTGCCTGTAATTCCACTACTTGGGAGGCAGAGGCAAGAGAATTGCTTAAACCCAGGAGTTGGAGGTTGCTGTGAGCTATGATGGCACAGCACTCTACCCAGGCGACAGCTTGAGGCTCTGCCTCCAAAACAATAAATAAATAAATAAATAACCTCAAGACCAGAGATTATACTAAGAAGTGATATAATTGTTTTACTATAATTGTTAAAACAATTAGGACATGATGATTTTGACTGTATATTACCTTTACTATATAACTTATTTAATTGTAAGTTGACATAATTTAATTTTTAATAATGTATATGTTTAATACCTAGCTCACAAAACTAAGGAAATTTTATCAATTGGCTCTTGCAAGCCTGGGATAAGAAGCTCCCCAAAGTATTATAATAAAAATACATGCTACCTTACATTATTTTTTATCTTTTTTTTTTTTTTCTGAGACAGAGCCTTAAGCTGTCCCCCTGGGTAGAGTGCTATGGCATCACAGCTCACAGCAACCTCCAACTCCTGGGCTCAAGTGAGTCTCCTGCCTTCTCCTCCCAAGTAGCTGGGGCCACAGGTGCCCGCCACAACGTCTGGCTATTTTTTTGGTTGCAGCCATCATTGTTGTTTGGAGGGCCGGGCTGGATTCGAACCTGCCACCTTAGGTGTATGTAGCTGGCGCCTTAGCCACTTGAGCCACAGGCGCCAAGGCATTATTTTTTATCTTTATGTCCCCAGTTAAATTATATACTTCAGATAAGCTATTTATCTTATACTTCTTTTTATTTACTCTGCTGCTAAACACAGATAGGTAATTAACTTTCAATATTAAAAATGACATTTACTCATTATAAATGTTTTCAAGCAGCCATTAACATTTACCAAACACAAAATTTAGACTGTGCCCCAAATCTCTCTTTCTGAAATGATATCTTTAACTTAAAAAAGCTTCTGACTAAAAAATATGTTATCAAAATGGTATATCACTGTCAATGTAATTGAATCATTTTTGCCACCAACCACAATCTCATCAACCCTTAAGAGCATCAGTGACTAGCTTTGTTACCAACAATGTTAGGTGTCTAGCTTTGTTATCAACAATGTTAGGAGCACTGATCAATTTTCAACACCAATAAGCAAGCAAGGCAGATTCTATGATTGTTGAACTTAGAGCTCTAAGGTAAAGAGTGTTCTTGGACATGGGAGTTCCACGCAGGGGTAACCAAGTGAAAAATTTAATTAACTGAACTTCCATGAATGATCAATCCCTTTAAAATTGACATTTACAAAGAATTGGCATAACCCTAAAATGCTAGCTTATTATCAAGGAGATACTATTATTGTCCTCACTGGAGGAATGGTTTCCCAGTAACAATGATAATGATACCGATATTCATTAGCCAGGACTCTTCCTTTTCAGAAACAAGGAATCAAATTAGCAACAAGAAGAATATTTGGTGAGTATCAAGCCAGAACATAGGAAATTTAAAGGTCTTGAAAGATACATCCTCCAGGATATGAGCAGTCTAAACAAACCATTTCTGTTCTACCATGGAGTGTATCTGTCTAACCCCCAGACTATTATTATCTACCAAAATGTGTCAGTCATCCTTGAAAAGTGCTGGTAAAGTCTTGAAAATCCCTATTGTATGTCACCATAAGAACTTATCTCATGCCAGAAAAATTATAACTGAATAAATTTTAGCTTTATACATCTCAGCTACATGGCTGACACAGCTTACTGAGAGTATGCCCCAGTCCAGGGTTGGCAACCACTAGCACTCATGCTGCCTCCACCCCTTCCTACAATCTTGGCAGACATCACTAGTTGATCACTACACTCTTCCCCTGTTGAATCTTAAAGTTCTTCCCGACACAATCCGCTAGGCAGCACTACCAATCCTTGCCTTGGTCTCCAGGTAAAGAATTAGGAAGCCAGATATGTGCAGGTCTCTCACAGAGAAGGTAAAGACTCCATGTGACCAAGTGCATTATTTCAAGTTCATTTGGATAGTGCTCCTTCCTGTAAACTCTTGGGTACTGACTACGAAGGGAATATCAAGAGCTCTGTGTTGACTTTGACTTTTCCCTCCTCCAGTGCTGCAATACGGAGGTGCCAACGTCTTACTTAAGCAGACCCAATTGCCGACCATCACTTTTGTTAGTGTATGTCCTTACACATGTAAGCTTTCCTTGGCTCTTTGCTGCTTCACTAGAGGGTGCCACTGGACGAAAGAGACGGTGAAGGGAAGCCATCTTTCACCACAGTGTCCTCAGGCTGACTATGTTAGCCTCACCACCCAGATTCAGAAGACCTCACCTAGTCAGTACCCCATCTGGTGTACCAAATAGGCAGCCACTTCCTGAACCAAACTATCATTTTAGCTCCATAGGCTGCCTACCCCTCAATCCCGAACACCTTGCATTCCTCTCACTTTCCTATTTGCTTGCCTGTGTCCCCCTGCCATCATGGTACCTCATACAGCGTAGATCTTCCTTGAACATCTGAGTGTTAAATTAGAGATCTCATGCATCGAAAATCACAGACCTCTTATTCAGGGTGACAGAAATGAAAACCACACATGTACAAAGTTGTAGCAAATTTTCTGCACGTTCATAGCCATGTCCTTGGGCCCTGCTCTCTACTTTTTCATTCTAGGAAATAATTCCCATATAGCTACACTAGTTTTCTGCTCTTTCCCCCAGTAGAATTAAGCTTCTTAACTCTGCATTCATGAGATTTGGTACAGCAGGAAACTCACAATGTCATTCAACCTGACATTGTAGCAATTTTCATTGCAGGTCTCACAGGAGAGCTTTGGGGACAACCCTCTAATCAAGATGATTTCTACCTGCTACCCTTTCTCTCCCCTTGAAATTCTCAGAGAGTTTTTTTTTCCTTGTTGACTTTAATTATGTTTTTCCAATAGCCCTTTGAAATTGAGCAAGTTCCTGGGAGTATTTTGAAAGACCCTATGAGCTCTTGGGTCAGCGTGTTCAGTCTCTAATTATAACTTTGCCTGATGGCTTTCACTTAATACTTCTAAGGTGGAGCTGAAAGTAATTGATGGTTTTGAAACTACCTCTTCAATAGCAGCCATCAATGTATCAAGGCTTAATTCCTTTTTTGATTTCAGAGACATTCTTGCAAGTGAAGAGGAAACTTACACTATCATCCATCCTAAGAAAACAGAGGGATTTTATTAGAATATAGTGAAATATTTATAAGAACATTAGAGCTTGTAGGACCCAAGGACTGAATTCACCTCAAACCTTCATTTGCATACTTGCTTTTCTATGAAATTAGGAAAATCTATCACGGGATGACCTGGATATGTCACTTTGGAAATCCTGCTTTTAAATGAACAAACGAGAATAGGTGAGTAGTTCTCTGCCAAAAGAACATTTTTCTCACCCACTATCTTTCTGAAAAGATAAAAACGTGCTCAAAATATAGTATAGAAATAAAGGGACTATTATGAAACGGAGACAAAAACATTTTGACACCAGAAAGAAATGTCAGTGATGTTGGAGAATTTCTTTAACACAAAGAAGAGGCTTTCCATTTTGTTTAGATAGAAACTCTGTCTCTCAGGCTTTAGTCATGACTTTCAGTTCTATCAAAGCTTTAGTCTAATATTTGGCTTCTTTCTCTTCTCCTAGGCTTCCCTTAACACCTCTGAGTTACTTTGTTGGTATCCATTGTCTTTCTGACAAGCCATTTGTGTTCCTTCTACACTCCCCTCCCTGCACCCAACCCCCTTCTCCTATCAAATGTGTCCACTACAGCACCTTCACCAGCCCATTCCAGGGGCCTCCTTCATTCATTCAACAAACATAGGGTTTGAATCTACCATTGGCCAGATGTGATGGATACAGACACAAAGAGCAGTCCACAATCTCAAGGAACTTACAGTTCAGTAAGAACAAGATCTTTTAGGAACTGTCTGGCAACATTATAGAGTAATTATATTTTCAAGCTACATTCACATTCTCAGGGACTGTCATCTATCTCTCTTCCAGGTTGGGATTCTGGTGAGCTGACACATTTGTAACACCGATCTAGTGGACAAGGTGTAGTTGTGATTGCTTAACCTAAGCCTAAAGATCCTTAGTCACCAACAGTGCTGGAAGAGAAATCTTAGGGAAGACTGGCAGAATTCTGGAACTGCAGCAAAGAACAGGCATTAATTCTTAGAAAGAGGAGCCGGCTTTTCCCTGCTCAGCAGTTCTAGTAAGAAACTGTGTTACTGGGGATCAGGCTTTTCCCACAGCAGAGCTATATCAGTCTATGTTAGGTCTTCCTGGAATAATTCACAATCCCCTCCTTAGCATTCTACCTGGCCAAACTACCCATGCTTCACATAAACCTCAGAGTCCACAGCCAGATTCTAAGATATCTCCTTCGATCCTTCTTGCTTCTCTGGCACACTGCAATAAGAAACCGATATTTTTAGGAAGTAAATGATCCTTAATGCCAAAAAGCACACGTACTCTGGGCTAGCTGGATAGATGTCAACTGAGACAGAAGCCTCCCTCCAAAGTTAAAGCATTAAAAAAAAAAAGCATTCTGGATTTCACCCCTCCCTCAAGCCCATACATACTTAAAGTCAGCGTCTATGTAATGCTAATGATGATTAAATCAAAAGGCATTCATTTAATAGAGCTGGGGCTGTATCCAGCAGTAAGTTGCCTTCTGCCATATGGCTTTGGGCATGAAGTGATTAAACTATAATGTCTGGAGCCTCTGTTGCCAGGCTATTTAATGGTGTTATGCATCACGGGCCCTGAGATGGCTGGGAATCTGTTTTCAGTTTGCATTCCCAGTGAAAAAAAGGACTCCTCTCGGCCCAAAGGGATTTAAATCCCCCTCCACTAATCACTAGGGCATACAGAATCACCCAGACCCTGCATGCAGTGAGTAGGCATATTATACATGGGCCCAGCTCTAACTCAAACTGGAGACAAAGACCTTCATTAGTCAGCCATTCTCAGGGGTTAAAAACAAAGAGAATGATAATCCGTAGTGATTTAATAAAGGGAGAAAAAGGAAAGACCCCTTGCTTGAGTACAGAGGCCTGGGACAAGGAGCATTTGGGGCACAGTAAGGAGGCTGCAGCGTGAACCTGCTGGAACACTGTTCCCCCAGTTACCATTCATCACTCCAGGCATTGGCTCCACCTTCTGTGCCAGGGACTCTGCTAGGCACTGTGGTTTCTATCCCTCATTTAATCCTTACAGCCACCTCTGTCAGGCAGTACTATTACTGTCCCCATTTGGCTGATGACAAAACAGAGGCTTATAGGAATTAACCAGACCAAGGTCACAGCTAGTTAGTGGTAGGGCAGAAATTCAAACAAGTCTGCTGGACTCCAGAGCCAAGCTTCTCTCACCACAATGCTAAGTGAGCATTATTACAAGTTCCTTAGTTAAAGGAAATCGATGATAAATACCACGAGGTTTTCCTAGTTCCTTGTTTTTAAATATAATCAGTAAACTAGGTATGATCCCATTACAGGGGGGTAGACTTCTTTTCTTTCTTTCTTTCCTTTTTTGTTTCATATTAATGTAAGAGTACAAACCATTAGGTTACAATGTCTGCATTTGTTAGACAAGGTCCTTGTTGTAGTTGTGCCCTCAGCCAGGAGGTGAGGTGTGCCATATGCCCTTAGTTGTGCCCATTAGGTGAAAGCACACCAACTGGGTGGATTTATTTTCAACAGAGTCATAAAATCCAATGTTAAGTAAACCATTTTAAGGGTTGTTACAGACAGACACCTAAGCCAGCAAATCACACCTATTCGCAATAATATTCTGGAAGCTAGAAAGAGGAAACTTAGATAACTATTTTTTGTTCCAAATTCTGCCTCAGTACGGCTTAGCTATCTTCTGTGCTATCCATCATAGTATTATAAGTATTTTAGGAAAATAACACAGTTCCTATTCCGGGGGATCATACACTTCTACCAAAGAGACTGGAAACAGAGGGCTCAGTAATCTCCGGAATACAAGCAGATTCATTCCTCAGTGGCACAGACAGTACCCTAGACATTCGGAAACTCAAAAGACCTCAAAAGAAAGCCCTTGCTACTTCTCTGCGTGAAAGACCAACTTATAGTCATCTTCCTACCAGATTAAAATCAGAAAAGGAACTCTTGTTCACATGCTTGACTCAGCATGAATAGATCATTTAAAATCATAATTGCTTTGGAGCTTTGGATGCCCATAGGCAAAAAGTCCTATAGAGAATTTAAGAAAAAAAAAAAAAAAAGAAGCAGGCATTGTACCAACCAATCCATTTGGAAATTTCTAGCATAACTCAGAGTTAGAAACTTCCTTTTTGCAAAAGACAGAGGTACTGTCTCACCCTCAGCAAACAGCTTCTTTCCTGATGGGTCCTGCTTCATTAACTTTTAACTGGTGCTTTTAATATTCAGTTTGTACTTTTAAACTTTTAAAGCTTTTATCAGATGTTCTTTGAAACCAAAAGCATACCATTGAAATACGCGCGTTTCCAACGTGATCAGATTTCTTTTAAACTTATTCACAAAGACCTTGAGAGGACAAAGAATGCATTTAATGATAGGAACTAGCATGGCGCCGGTAATGAATGGTTCTGCTCTGCCAATAATACCCAAAACTAAGGCAATGATTTTTGCAAGCCTTGTTTTGCTTTTGAAATTTACAGTAAAGCACTTTCACATATATTATCTTATTTAGTCCTTCTGACAATCCCAGAGCCCAGCAGAGTGGGTTTTATTATCCTCATTTTAAAACAAGGAAACTATGGTTCAGAGCGCTTACATAACGGAGCCAATCTTAAACAACCAGTCAGCTACAGAGGCAGCGCCAAAATTCTGGCCCTCTGATTTCCAGCTCATTGCCATTGCCATTTACTATTTATATCAAACAATATAACTCTTATTCTTACGTGATCTCTGCAAGAAAAGGCTAAAAATCCTATTTGTCTTTGGATCCTTGGCACCTGACTTGGGATGAGTAAGAATTTATGGTGAACCAGAAAATAAAGACACTTTGTTCTAATCTCTGGGCTTTTCACAGTCACGGTGACCAGTTAGTTGGGTCGAGCTAATACTAATAAGGCAAAAGTTTCAGGTTTTAAGTGTGCATTGGCACTGAGCTTCCTTGTGTCCCGTGGTCATATGGTGGATTCCTAAACACAACCAGTCCTCTCACTAACCTATCCTAAGAGGGAGATGGCAAGTTTGGTAGATGGATTGGTCCGATCTCCTCTTCAAAATCCATCCTCCCCTGATGACAGGGCCTGTCATTCCTACAGCTAACTTCTCAGAAAATATCTTTGCCTATAGTCTCTCCCTGGAGGATGTCTAAATGGGATCTTACATAGTGGTGGCATGATCTAGTCCCAGTTTTTTCTTCCTCCCCCAACCTGGCGTTACTAATTAGAGCCAAGATGGTGCCTGGGCCTAAAGCCAAAGACCATCCAAAACCCTTTGAGGTATCCTGGCAGGTAGGTGTGTTCTAAGAAGAATATGTTTCTTATCCATAATTCAAAGTGAATATACAAGAAAAGAGTAACTCAGGGGTGAGAAGAGAGAGAATCAGAGAGGGTGGAATACCAGAACAGAGAACTCCTTAAACTTCTTACTTGAGTTCCAGCAAGGGTTATGGAGCTAATGGCTGTCTGTTGGAACCAGGGCCAAGTTTTCTTCCCTTCTAGGCCAGTTTCTCTCTCTCTTTTTCTTTTTTTTTGAGACAGAGTCTCACTATGTCGCCCTGGGTAGAGTGCCATGGCATCATAGCTCACAGCAACCTCAAGCTCTTGGGCTTAAGTGATTCTCTTGCCTCAGCATCCCAAGTAGTTGGGACTACAGGCACGGCCACAATGCCCAGCTATTTTGTTGTTGTTGTTGTTGTTGCAGTTGTCATTGCTGTTTTAGCTGGCCCTGGCCAGATTCAATCCACCAGCCTCAGTGCATGTGGCTGGCTCCATAAGCACTGTGCTACAGGTGCCAAGCCTAGGCCATTTTCTCTTTAATCTTTTTTTATCCCAATCCCTTTAATAATCTGATAAAAGGCATGGATTTCCTTTTCCCAGAAATATATATGTGTACACACATTCAGACCAGTGATTATATTTAATTTCAAGGGATATCGAGATCCCCTAAGGCCAACTTCACTATCACTAGGGATCCATGGACTAGAAGGCAAAGAATCTTGTGTAAACTCTTGGTGCATCGCAGATGGCTATGATGTCACGTCTATGTCTGAAGTTCAGCATCTAATACAGGGCCTGGAACACAGGGGGCATTATATACACCTTGGTCCAATGAGTGAGTAAATGGATGCATGAATGAGTGAATGAATAAGTAGATGAATAAAAGAAATAGAATTTGAAGTTCATGTCCTATTGACAGCACCTTGGGAACATCTTCCTCCTTCCTCTTAACAAACACTTTATGAATATACACTGGGTAGTATGTCAGGAAGAAATGCTGATACTCAAATGGGGTTTAACATGTCCATCAACATAGTTGATGTTCACGCTAGCACTTCCCATGTTCCGAGCAAGAAGGGCATTGTACTTACTGGTATAAAAACAAGAGCTTGGAATGTCAAAGCCTAGGGGAGAAGCTCTATTTTCTAGTAGATGTAGAAATAAAAACTTGCTATGTTTTCTGGCTGATATGCACGTGCAATGATTATTTTGAATTTATTTTTATTTTTTTATTTTTATTTTTTGAGAAAGAGCCTCAAGCTGTCCCCCTGGGTAGAGTGCCATGGCATCACAGCTCACAGCAACCTCCAACTCCTGGGCTCAAGTGAGTCTCCTGCCTCAGCCTCCCAAGTAGCTGGGACTACAGGCACCCGCCACAATGCCTGGCTATTTTTTGGTTGCAGCCATCATTGTTGTTTGTCGGGCCCGGGCTGGATTCAAACCCGCCACCTTAAGTGTATGTGGATGGCGCCTTAGCCACTTGAGCCACAGGTGCTGAGTCTGTTTATTTGTTTTTGATGTTCAAAATAAGGCTGCTGCATTCAGTATGCACATGGGGTAAGGAATGCTGGGAAAAAAAACATTTCTGAATACCCTTTATGATCTCATCTTAAGGAATTCTCTTCACCCATTTTAAATATCAAGAAATTGTGTTACAGTGAGGTTAGGAGACTTGCCCACACAGCTAATGAAGGCAGAATTGGGATTTGAACTGAGAGTCCCTTGACTGCAAAGTCTGAGAACTAATAGTCTCTTGCTGCCTGCCCTGAGACATTAGATTATGTCTGAATCAACTCTATTTCTACACATCACATATTTCAGACCAGTTCTGCTTCATAGAGCAATCAGTTGAGGTACGAACCAAGTATTGCCATTAGGTCCTACCCTCCCCAAGGAGAGATCAGGACCCAGAGGTGTGATAACTCCCTCCAGTCTAAGAAAAAAAAAAAATAGTAAGTCAGGATAAGGAGCTGCTGTGATCCAGCAGTGGGAAGGTCAAGTTAAAGGACAGAAAGCTATAACCTGACCCAGACCTTAGCTCTCATGTTTCATAGGCAAGGAGAGCCGGATTACGAGTTGGGACTCAGACATTATTTCTGCCTCAAACAAGACCTTGCAAGGTAATCTTGGGCCAGACACACAACTTTCGTTTCTCTCCTCTTTGCAATGATATAACAATGTCTGCCATTGTAGCATTCGCCATTTTAACTCAATTTTTAAAGTAGAATGGGCACAGCCCTCCAAGCAGTCTCTGACATAGAGACTCTGCCCAGACACAGAACAGAATATGGTAGAAGACCAGACCCTCAGGTCCCCTCCAGCCCCAGGACCTTCCTCTGACCATGGAGGGCCAATCCGTGCCTCCAAACCCTAAAGCCTTCCCCATCCCAGTTGCATCCAGGCGTGCAAAGTGAGTTCTAGAGGTCACATCTCCCACACGTTCTTCTGTCGATGTTCTTTTCCAGTTCCAGACACTGCAGCACCGCTGCTGTTCAGGATGAGGATTTAAGAGCTCTCAAGGCTCCAGAAAGATGTGGTTTCTTGTCTCCACATTAAGTAAACAGCCCATGGCACTGGCTTCTGGCACGTGACAACAGACAGTCACGGGGCAGCAATTGAAGAGCTGTGTTTACGTGACACTTAATACCCTGGAAGGCAGTGGGCATGTGGGGGTGCTGCACCCATGTACCCCAGCACGTGGACTGCTGGTGAGCACAGCAGGGTCTCCACCATTTGCTCAGCTGTTATTATTTCCCACGTTGCAAGAAATGGCCAGTGGTTCCGAGGATGACCCCAACCTGTTAGAGAGAAAGGGATGGTATGTTAGATGTCTTCCAGCCAGGAGAAGAGAAAGGTGCCCTTTAAGAAAATGTGTTTAATGTCAGAAGGAAACATAAGGCCACTCTGAAGCTATTTTCATAGTCTTAAATGAGAGAAATAAATGACCAGAGCTGAGAGCTGCAGGAGGCAGGCAGCCCAACTGAGCTCCGTATTTCCTTTATTCTAACCTGCTGGGGAGGACCTCGTGGACCTGCCTCCATGAGGCACCTAATGTACATTGTCTGATTAATCCTCATGACGATATATCCTGCTCTGGCCCGAGCCAGTGATGTGACCTTCAGCCAATTGTCAACATCTCTGGGCCTGCCCTCTTCTGATGCCAAGGTAAGAATTATCAACACGTATGTCGAAATCCCCAAGGACTTTGCCAAGGAATGAAACAGAGAGGAAGACAGTGAACCCGGTGGCGGGGGAGGACTGTAGGAGGGGGGCCGAGGAGCAGACTAAATAAGTGGGTGAATATCTAGGAAGAAGAGGGAAGCGAATTCAATAAGCAGTTTCAAAGCATGAACCTCAAAACAAGTGCTTTTCTTCCTTGCAATATTACTGTTTTGTGCAGGCTTAAGAAGCTAGACTATCTCCTGTCTGCTTCAGAAAACAGACAGGATAACAGGAAACAGTTCTGGATTCCACTGTGATTATAGCTACTTAAGTTGACTTACCAAATACTGTCTCAAACAGATGGTATGTAACATTTGATTAAGAGCTTATCCTCCAAGCTCGACAGGGAACATTTCTTTCCCTCTTAATATAGAAAAAATGCAGAGAAGAAGGGAAATAAACCAACGACCTTACCTGTATTTCATATAGATCGGCTCGGCCCAGTGTTTATGTCTTTTCTAAAAGGAATCCGGGCTTATTATGCAACTCGAGACCAAACTAGGTAATGCTGACACCATAGGATTTGGGCAAAAAAGAACATTGAACAGCATCTCATTTAAGCCCTTGATTTTATAGGTGAGGAAACGGAGACACAGAAAGGTGAGCTGATTTGCCCCCAGTCAGGCTGTGGCAAATCTGGGGCCAGGTGTCCTAACTCCGGGTCTGG
>CAUYQV010055063.1:0-56169 GCA_963574575.1 Galagoides demidoff
TAAAGAAAATTATGAGACCCTAAGAAAGGAAATAGCAGAGGACTTTAACAAATGGAAGAAAATACCATGCTCATGGCTGGGAAGAATCAACATAGTTAAAATGTCTATACTTCCCAGAGCAACCTACCGATTCAATGCCATCCCTATGAAAATACCAACATCCTACTTTCAAGACTTGGAAAAAATGATTCTGTGTTTTGTATGGAATCAGAAAAAAACCCATATAGCTAAGGCAATTCTTAGTAACATAAACAAAGCTGGAGGTATCACTATACCGGATTTTAGGCTATACTATAAGGCCATAGTGGTCAAGAAAGCATGGTAATGGCACAAACATAGAGACATAGATATTTGGAATCAAATAGAAAACCTGGAAATGAAACCAACAACTTACAACCACCTAATCTTCGATAAACCAAACAAGAGCATCCACTGGGGGAAAGACTCCCTATTTAATAAATGGTACTGGGAGAACTGGATATCCACATGTAAAAGACTGAAATGGGACCCGCACCTTTCACCACTCACAAAGAGTGATTCAAGATGGATAGATTTAAATTTAAGACATGAAAAGATAAAAATTCTCAAAGAAAAAATAGGAAAATCACTGGAAGATATTGGCCTGGGGAAACACTTTATGAGGGAGACTACCTGGGCAATAGCAACACCACCAATAATAAACAAATGGGATTTAATGAAACTGAAAAGTTTCTGTACAGCCAAGGAGACAACAACCAAAGCAAATAGACAATCTACCCAATGGAAAAAGATATTTGCATATTTTGAATCAGACAAAGTCTAATAACCAGGATCTATGCAGAACTTCAATTAATCTACAAGTAAAAAAACAACAATCCCATACATCAATGGGGAAGAGACATAAATAGAATCTTCTCTAAAGCCAGTAGACGAATGGCTACTAAGCATATGAAAAGATGTTCATCATCCCTAATTATCAGAGAAATGCAAATTAAAACCACCCTGAGATATCATCTAACCCCAGTGAGAACGGCCTATATCACAAAATCTCAAAACTGCAGATGCTGGTGCGGATGTGGAAAGGAACACTTTTGCACTGCTGGTGGGACTGCAAACTAATACAGCCTTTTTGGAAGGAAGTATGGAGAAACCTAGACCTCCCGTTCGATACTGCAATCCCATTACTGGGCATCTATCCAGAAGGAAAAAAACCTTTTATTATAAAGACGAGGCTGTTTATTGCAGCCCAATTTACAATTGCTAAAATGTGGAAACAGCCTAAACGTCCTTCAACCCAGCAATGGATTGGTAAGCTGTGGTATATGTATACCATGGAACATTATTCAGTCATCAAAAACAATGGAGATTTTACACTATTTGTACTAACCTAGATGGAGGTAGAACACATTATTCTTAGTGAAGCATCACAGGAATGGAGAAGTATGAATCCTATGTATTCAACTTTGATATGAGGACAATTAATGACAATTAATGACATGGTGGGGCATGGGGGGAGGGGAAGAAGGAGGGAGGGGGTGTCAACAAGGAATAAAAAAGAAAGAAAATAGTGACTAACTCATATAAATTGTGTTTAATTTTGACTAAAGTACATTACTTAAACATTAATTTTTAATTCAACATGTTACTATGTTGTTTATCATATTGCATCCTCATTTATAAGTAAAATATGTTTATAATTTACCCTTCATAATAATATATTTTCTCCAATTTTATTATCAGGTGTATCCAGATGAAGTAGAATGATTTTGAAGTATTTCTTTTTCTATTGTCTATAAGATTTGGCATGATATGGTTTTTTTTTGAAATTATCTTTTACTTTTATTTATAAATATTAGTTGTCTATTTTTTGAGACTTTGGAAAAAACAAAATAAGAAGACGTTGACTGATCAAAGTATTCTATAATAGACATACTTCTGTCTGACAATGTGAATGTTACTTTCTTTGCATTATTACTATTATTATTGCTTAATATTCCATTGCAGCAATCGTCTGATTTCTTTTCTGAATGTATTTATCTTCATTCATTCTTTATGAGGTTTTTTGTTTTCAGTCCTTACGTTAAATATTGTTATTGCCATCAAATTTAGCCTTTGTTAATTCTGTGAAGGCAAAAGTGGAAACCTAATACACACATGTATAAGTCAGAAAAATAAATTTTAAAAAAAGAATAGAGAGAAACAATGCAGGAATGAGGAGCTGAAAACTACATCAATCACTGTCCTTGGCTCATTGCTGCCGCAGATACCAGAGAACCCCCAGCCCAGAGTACTTCCAGATGATGAAAGGTTCCAGAGAGGGTGAAAGGTCGTGATCACACTCCCTGACTCTTAGGAACCCGGCACTGTGTGGGAGGGAAACTCTGCATCCTGTTGAGAGATGTTTCTTCCACAGCCATCACCACTCACCATCCTTGTTAATCACTTGAGGAATGGTAAAGAAAGTCATCCAAAATGCCAAGGACCTTTTCCTCACTTCCGAAATCCAAATTTAGTGCTCTTTTGCTGCCATGCTGTCTGTCCTTGATTCCAACACCATAAAGTGGAGCATTCCTGATGTACAAAAAAAAAAAAAAAAAAAGGAAAAGAAAAGAAAATGTAGTCTCTGCATTTTCAAAAGAAATAAAAATGCATCTGAATTGGAAAGGAAGATGTAAAATTGTCACTATTTGCAGTTGACATCATTATCTACATAGAAAATCTCAAGTGATCTATTAAAAAATACCTTCTTAGAACTAATAAGGAAGCTCATCAAAGTCACAGAACACAAGATCAACACACAAAAAATCAGTCAACAATGAAGGTGTAGAAACTAATATGAATAATTTAATATTAGACATCTGGTTTCAGGTTCAACATTTCAGACCTTGGAAATTGTCACTCGTGTCCTACAATAAGAAAAAGCTAGATAAACTAAAAATTAACAACTTCTTTTGGACCCATCAGAGAGCTGAGGTCACGGTGAAAACTACCATCCCTAAAGCTGGAGAGACAGACATTTTAAAAAAATATAGGAGGTCTAGGTTGAGTTCTTGGAGGTTTCTCCATACTTCCTTCCAAAATGGTTGTATTAGTTTGCAGTCCCACTGGCAGGGTAAAAGTGTCCCTTTCTCTCCACATCCACGCCAGCATCTGCAGTTTTGAGATTTTATTATGTAGGCCATTCTCGCTGGGGTTAGATGATATCTCAGGGTGGTTTTAATTTGCATTTCTCTTAACAATTAGGGATGATGAGCATTTTTTTATGTATTTGACAGCGACAGCCATTCGCCTATCTTCTTTAGAGAAGGCTCTGTTCTTCTCTCTTCCCCATTGAGGTATGGGATTGTTGGTTTTTTTCTTGTGGATTAATTGAAGTTCTGTATAGATCCTAGCTATTAAACTTTTGTCAGATTCAAAATATGCAAATATCCTTTCCCATTGGGTAGGTTGTCTATTTGCTTTGGCTGTACAGAAGCTTTTCAAAGAATTCAACCTATACCTCCCATTTGATCCTGCAATCCCATTACTGAGCATCTATCCAGAAGGAAAAAAAAACCTTTTATTATAAAGATACTTATATTAGGCTGTTTATTGCAGCCTAATTTACAATTGCTAAAATGTGGAAACAGCCTAAATGCCCTTCAACCCAGGAATGGATTGGCAAACTGTGGTATATGTATACCATGGAATATTATTCAGCTATTTTTAAAAATGGAGATTTTACAGCATTTGTACTAACCTGGATGGAGGTGGAACACATTATTCTTAGTGAAGCATCACAGGAATGGAGAAGTATGAATCCTATGTATTCAACTTTGGTATGAGGACAATTAATAACATGGTGGGGCATGGGGGGAGGGGAAAGCAGACAGAGAAGGAGGGGAGGGTGAGGGTAAGGACAAGAAAAAAAAGAAAAGAAAATAGTGACTAATTCTCACATAAATTGAATTCAGTTATGACTAAAGTATATCACTTAAACATTAATTTTACTTCAACTTATTAATATGTTGTTTAGGATACAGGATACTGCATTCTCATTTAAAAGTGAATTATGTTTGTAATTTCCCCTTTATAATAATGTATTTTTTCCAATTTTAATATCAGGTGTATCCAGATTGATTTTGAAGTATTTCTTCTTTTTCTATTGTCTATAAGATTTGGCACGATCTGTTTTTTGAAATTATCTTTTATTTTTATTTATAAATATTAGTTGTCTATTTTTGAGACTTTGGGAAAAAATAATAAGTTAATTGATGACTCTATACTGAACCTCAGAGTCAAAGCATTCTATAATGGTCATACTCTTATTTGACAATGTGAATGTTACTTTCTTTGCATTACTATTATTATTATTGCTTAATACTTCATTGCAGTAATTGTCTGATTTCTTTTCTGAATGTATTTATCTTCATTCACTCTTTACGAGGTTTTTGTTTCTAGTACTTAAACATTGTTATTGTTAGTAAATTTTAAGCCATTTTCATTCTGTGAAGGCAAAAAGTAGAAACCTAATAATCACATGTATATTTAAAAATAATAAATAAATAAATAAAAAGAAAAAATATACAGCAACTGAAATCTGTGGAAAGAGAACAGAAGCCACTGGAGTCAAGCAGAGGGAGAAATATCAAGTGGTAATTTGGAAAAATTCCTGGAGGCTGAGTGTGGGCTAGTGTGAGAGTCAGAAACTCAGGGGAACTACAGTCTTAGGAGGGTCTCCACATTTTGATCTGCTTTTCCTCCAGGAACCCCAGCAGGTTCTCATTACCAAGGATACAGGAACCAAGAAAAATCCCCTTATGGATCTGGAAGGGAGAGTAGAAAAGTAGTCATACTTCTGGAGTCTTCTCCATAACAAAGACTAACTCTCTGGGTTTCTCTTTTGCCAGTAGCATAATTCTGAAACTTTATCCCAGCTGAGAGAAGAGAACCCCTCTACACTTCAGCACCCTCCAGCCTTCCTGTCTCTCTCTTGTAAAAGGAAAATTGTCAACAAGTGTCAGACTTAGAAGAAAATAGGTGGGAAACATTTCAGCCAAGGTAAAGAACAGAGGACAAAGGAGGAAAAGCTCTATCACTGGAGAAACACTTGTAAATGTCACAGCCCAAAGGCATAGGCCCATTAAAAGACAGATTCAATCAGAAGATTATAAAATGCTCCCCTGCTCTACACCTTAACAACACACAGACTCCCGTGTAATAATAGTGGATTACAGCTGAAAGAACTGCAAGACACAGACTCTATCTCAGAAGAGTGCTTAAGAGAGCCCAACTCAGTTTGGGAGAGCAAAACAGGAACACTAGAAAATTTTAAGCCTGGGGCACCTATAGCTAGGGAAAAGATTAAATAAAACACAATTCTTGCCAGATTAACATAAATCCTCACACTAGAGCTTATTTACCTTAATTTATAACATCAGATACAGTACGTTCAGCTTTCAACAAAAATCACAAGGCACACCAAAACAGAAGAAAAATCATAGCCTGAAGAGACAAAAGCATCAGAGCAAGACTCAGACTTATAAATGTTGAGATCATAAGACAGGAATTTTAAAATAACTATGGCTAATGAAAAAAGTAGACAATATGCAAGAACTGATGAGTAATGCAGGCAAAGAGAACGGAATTCTAAGTAAAAATTTTAAAATGACAGAAAGAAAAAAAATCATTATCACAGAAATGAAGAATGCTTTTAATGCATCGGTAGACCGGGCACAATTGAAGAAAGAGTAAGTAATCCTGAAGACAGGTCATAGAAACTTCTCAAATCAAATTGCAAAGAGAAAAAAAAATCAAAAAAGACAAGAAAAGATCATCCAAGGACTATGAGACATTTTTCACTTAATTGTAACATGTACAAATGGATTACCAGAAGGAGAAGAAAGAGAAAATGGAGCAGAGGAAATATTTGAAATAATACCAGATAACTTTCTAAAATTAATGGTAGACACTAAGCCACAGATGCAGGAAGCTCAGGTCACACTTTACAGTATAAATATCCCAATACCATGCTTAAGGGTACCATATTCAAGCTGCTTCAGAAAACCAAAGGTAATTAGAAAATCATGAAAGAAGCCAGAGGGGAAACATTTTGCCTGTAAAGGAATAAGAATTAGAATTACTATGGACTTCTGCATAGAAATCCCACAAGAAGTGAGTGGCAAAAAGGCAATTCAATGGAGAAAAGATTGTCTTTTCAACACATAGTGCTGAAGCAATTTGCCATCCATATGAACAGAATTCCACTGAAGAGTATACAGATGGCAGAACAAAAATAAAAAAGATGTTTGACTTCATTAAGCATGAGGGAAACACAAATTTAAAGCACAATGAGATGTCATGGCACAATTATCATGATAGGTAAAATAAAAACTAGTGACAATACCAAAAGTTGGCAAGCGTGCAGAGCAACGGGATGGGTTGCTTGTGGGCATATAAAGTGCTTATCTAGGACTCAGCAGTTGCACAGCTGGGCATTTATTTCAGAGAAATAAAAATATATGTCCACTCAAAATCCGTCCATGACTGTTCCTGGCAGTCTTATTTTTATAGCGCTAGACTGGAAACAACCAAAATTTCCTTAAGTAGGTGAATGATTAAGTGAACTGTGGGACATCTATATAATGAATAAAAAGAGATGAAGGATTACTATACGCAACAATCTGGGTGGATCCCTAGTCATGCTGAATAAGAAAAGTCAATCCCCAAAACTCACATAGGTATGTTTCCATTTATATAACATTCTTGAAATGACAAAATTATAGAAATAGAGAACAGATTCCTTGCCAGAGTTTATTAGAAAGAGGGGATAATGGGGGGTAAAAGGCAGGTTTGTCTATTTCACTATAAAATGGCAACAGAATAAATTCTTATGGTGACAGAATTTTACTGTATCTGGACTGTATCAATTTCAATATCTTAGTTGTGATATTATGCTATAGTTTTGCAAGATGAGACAATTGAGGAAATGGGGTAGAGGGCACACAAGACCTCTCTGCATTGCTTCTTAAAACTGCAATGTGAAAGTACAATTATCTTCATTTTAAAAATTTTTAAATGAAAGATCAGGAGATGATAGCGTCACTGAGATAAAAGAGAGTAAGTAGTACCACCGAAGATTATTGAATGTATTAAAAGGTCATTGGTAGTGAACTTTGCCACCATTATTTTACTGGAGTAGTGGGAACAGACACATGAGTTGTATGGCCTGAAGAATAAATGGGAGATAGAATATGCAGAATAGACTTCTATCAATGAGCTTAGCAAAGAGAGAAATACAGCAATTGGTACAGGGTGGTGAAGGAGAAGGAGTGGTTTCTAAAGACGGGAGACAACAGACCACATGAATAACCTGAGGTAAGGGAACTAGTGTGGATGGGAACACTGAAGATTCAGGCAAGAGAACTGAAAATAGTGCAAGCAGAGTTTTAGGGGAGGTGGGAAGGGGAAACAAAAGGGAGAGGAGGCAGAGCAAGGATGGAGGAACTACAATAGGAATTTCTGAGACTAGGAATGTCAGCAGTATGAAGTGAGAGCTAGTGAGCCCAAGGAGACTTTGTAGGTATGGAACAAGGAGTTGGAACTCACCTCAGTTTCCTCTAGGAAGGAGAATCTAAGACATTGTATGGGGTGGGATAAAGGTAAAGTGAAAGGGGCCATTATTTGAGGGGAGTGATGAAGAATCTTGGAACACAGGTGGGAAGAAAATTGGAGAAAGAAATGACCTGGGACATGTTGAAAGGATTGCCGAGTGGCCCGAGGGCCCAGCTGAAGTTGGCAATTCTGACAGAGCCACCCATGTTTGGTGCTGCTCCTTTCTCACTATGTGATTGGAAAAGTCGGTTCTTGGAGAGGCCCAGAACTGGGACTAACAAGGGCAGATGTGGTATTTGGAGGGCAAGGGGATGAGGATGCGGTCAATACTGAAGCAATATGTCCATGATCCTGGCTGGATAAGGAAAGAAGGGAAGAGAAAAGGAAGGGTTTGCGAGGCTGGGCTCCTCTGTAAGGCCAAAAAGCAGATGACGTGGGACCCAGCCTTTGCTAGATTTGGTCCCAGTGGGATCCTGGCACTGAGCCTTTTAGGGGTGAAACTGTGCCCAGTGGCTCCAAGTGGCTGGCTGGGTAGTTAAAGGTCATACTGGTGTAGAGCCAGGGGCATGGGTGACTCTTCCATGTGGATATAGTTGAGAGCACCCAGAATGAGGATAGAGCTTGGAGTGTGAAGGAAACCTGTGAGCTGATCCTTAGAGAAATGGAATGAATGAGGATAATTCTCATATCTGTGCACACTCTCAGCCCCAATCCTTTGGTTAGTAGTCAGCATTGGGAAGGAATATGTAAGATCAGAAGGAAACCTGGTTTCAGGGAAAGCCAGAAAGTGAAGGGAACGTTCTAAAACGTTTCCTGTTTGCTATTAGGTTTATTTCTTACTGTTTAAGCTGAGTGGGAAAAGCACAGATCATCTCTACGTAGGACATATTTCACTATTTTGATTGACCCCATGAAATCCTAGAATTGCAGGGAGAAGCCTATCTCAATCTTACTCCCAAATCTCTGATGTCAGGAATGTTTTTTCCAACTTGAGTCCTAGCATTCATGTAACAAGAGGATTGCAATGGATAAGATCTATGTTTTCCTCTGGTTCTCATGTCTGTAGGCCCCAGATACATCTGCTAGGGTCTTCCTGAAATATCACAATTAATGTCCAACAACTTGTCCTATCTGGAAAGAAAGGGCCTATAAGAAGACACCTGAAGCTTGGTTACAAACCCCAGTCCAAAAAGATTACTGCAGACATTACATCACATCCTTGTGCCGCAGACAGAATCCCAAGATGAATGGATCAGTATAATCTAATATTTAAACAATTCACCTTTGGAAACTGGCTGTTTTGTCACTAACAATGTGTGTAATTTGAGCAGGTTATTTCACCTCTCTGTTTCTCGTTTTCCTCAAGAATAAAATGAGGATGACAGTAGCATGTATCTCACATGATTATTGTGAAGATTAAATTAAATGATGAATGTAAAGTTTTTAACACAGTGCCAGACACTTTGGAAGAACTCAATATATGTCAGCTATCATTATAATTATTATGATGATAAATACTTTATTATAAGAGGGGCCCAGTGCTACATGTCTGCTGTCTGAAATCTCTATACAAAGAAATATCTCACAGTAAAGTGTGTAAAGATAAATAACCCACATCATTCCATGTTCTGGGGCCCTGTGCTTGACATGGGAGATTTCCAGGTATGTCATGAAGCCATAAACTTTCAAGAAAGGTCAAAGGTCCTGTCAATCGAACAGGAGTACATTCTTCCTCTTACCTCAGAAGTCATATGTCCTCAGATGTGTTCAGGTTTTGGTTTTTGCCAATTCATGGAAAATTTCTCAGTTGAGAATACCTAGTGCTCGCCCCTTAATTCCCTCCCCTCCCCTGTATAAGCCCTCCTCTTACGCTTCCTTCCTTTCTTCTATTAATACTTTTCTTCATCCCCCTTAATCTTCTCTTCTACTTTAACCCTTCTCCTTTATTCACTTTTATTTCCCTTTATTCCACTTTCCTCCATCCCCTTTATTCCACTGCACCCCTCCCCTTTACTCTATATCACCCCTTCTCTTTATACCACCGTCCCCTCTGCCCTATGTCCCTCCTTTATCCCCTTTACTCTATATCACCCCTTCTCTTTATACCACCGTCCCCTCTGCCCTATGTCCCTCCTTTATCCCCTTTATTCTATATCACCCCTTCTCTTTATGCCACCGTCCCCTCTGCCCTATGTCCCTCCTTTATCCCCTTTACTCTATATCACCCCTTCTCTTTATGCCACCGTCCCCTCTGCCCTATGTCCCTCCTTTATCCCCTTTATTCTATATCACCCCTTCTCTTTATACCACCGTCCCCTCTGCCCTATATCCCTCCCCTTTATTTCATATGACCTCCTCTCCCTTTTTTCTCATCATTCTTTCACCTTACCCTACCTCATCCCTCCCCTTTAATCCTTATCACCCCTTCCCCTATATTCCACCTTACCTTTTTCCTTTTAATCCTTATCATCCCTCCCCTTTCTTATTCTACCTCACCCCTCCTTATTTCTTTATCACACCTCCCTTTATTCCACCTCTCCCCCTCCCCTTTCTTTTTTTGTCCTGTCCCCATCATTCCATCTCACTCCCCTTCATTCTATGTCACTTCCTCCCTTTTATCCCATTTGTCACCCCTTCCTCTTATTCTATATCACGCCACCTTTTATTTCTCTTCCCCATTTCCTTTTCCTCTTCGGCTCCCCAGTTAGAGCCTCCTAACTCACCCCTCAAATTAAGAAACAAGACACAGTAAGCCATGAATATGCTGCTGTCACGACACAGATGTTTATTGATAGTGAAATGCCAGAGAAGTTTTAACAATCACAAATCTTCGAGCTCTGCGGTTGTTACCCATTGTGTGATCAGTTTCTATCCCTCAATACAATACATACTTCATTCTATGGACCTTAGCAGTTGTTACCCATCAATTTCAGCTATAATTTTGGATGTCATACATAACCCATATCTGTGTGTTACCAGAGCATGTCCCGCAAATTTGTACCGTCCTGCATAGAGGAACTACAGAGACGATAGAGAAGGACGTTTGTAATCAGGTAACTTTAACTACTTGGAACTATGTGTCTTTACCTAACTAGTTGTTTTGCTGGCAACAGGGTGTGAATGCCAGCTGTCTTGAAAACAGATCCAGGTAATAAAATCTAATTTTTCCTCTAACTTTTGACCCCAGAAAAGCTAGTTAGACTTACACTTGAGGTTTCCCTGTTGACACGACCTGAGCAAAACTGCGCAGAATTTTGGGGGTGGCTGTTTGACGAGCCGTTGGTCTAAATAATTTGGAAAAAAAAAATCCTGAGGTGGTGGAGTTGCTGCGGGGACACGGCTATGAGTTGGTGTGACATGGTTTAGCATTAATTGTTTGTCAGCTGTCAGTAGGCTGACCTAACGTTCTAGCATGCCTCTTGAGGGCCTTTCCAATTGAGCTCTTGAGAGGAGGGCAGGAAAGTCAGGAAAAGCATGCAATCCCCTTAGAGGGAGGGAAAGCACCTCGAGATTTGTGAGCTTCTCTGGGACAGGTGTTTACCACAAATGTCACATCAATTAAAGGACAGGCTATAGTGAGAGAAAGCCAGGATCAGGGGTAAAAGAGAAAGGCAAGGTAGCACCAGGGAGCCTGGGTATGACACAGAAACATCTCTGCTTTTACCAGCTGAAGAGAACAAGCATCCCCAGTAAAGGGGCTGGCAGTGTGTTTGGAATTCCCCTCCTGACCCGAGCATCAGGTGGAACTCCTCACCCTCAGATCTTTACCTTCGAGACTCTCTTTATGTTTCATGTGACATCCCAGGTCTACCCCCACCCTTTTCCCCTGTCCGGCACCCTATAGAAGGAAAAACATCTAAGGAAAGAAGTAGCTGGTGCCAGTTTTGGCTTCCTTCTCCCGGGGCACACGGAGCAATGGGCGGTCTTGCTCCGGAATGGGGGGGTTACCCGCTCCTTCCTCATCGTCATGGGAACGGGCAGTGCCGGGAGGCACATCTGGCTCCTCAGAGGAACCTGGAAAATAGTAACAATGTTAACTCCTTATGTTTCTAGACTTCAGACTTTGCACAGCACCCAAGGCCCTAAGACCTAATTTTGAGTTTCAAATACAGTGTGAGGCAAGAAGGTAGGGCAGGAATGATTATCTCCACTTGACATGTAAGAAAACTGCAGCCTAACAGTAGAACAAAGATCTCTAAATCTCGGCCCACTGTGAAAGCTGAAAGTGAAGAGAGCTCAGTTAGGGAAGAGAAAGAGTAAGATAGGTACCCTGTGCTCAGACCAAATGGACAATATCACCAGGGGGTTGGGGGCGAGGACGACCTCCTAATAACCACCACCACCCTACAAGTACCCTGACTAATTTCACCAAACAAATGAGTAACAAAGCTGGAGCCGAAAGCTTACAATACGGTATGGAAGAGAGAAAGGAAGTGTTGCTCTTTGGTGACTCTGGGGAGGACCCGTAGTCCATCACTGAGCCAGGCTGAGACTTGTTTCGAAGATCAGGGTTATCTACAGGAAATGCATCACCTGCACCTTCCTTATGAAACTGGATTGTTTTTTGATTCTGAACTTCTTTAGGGTCGAGATCTTTAGGCACTGGGACTTCTTCCACATTCACGACTTCTTCAAGATTGACTGCCGGGTCTTGTACAGGGTCTGGAATTGTAGCAAGGATGGAGACCTCTTCGGTCTCTGGAGCCACAATGGTAGTGTTATCTTGGAACTCACTGTCTTGATCTCTCTGAGAATCTGGAATTTCACTGCGAATTTGGGCACCCTCAGGCTCTGGGACCTTGCTGAGAACTGAGTCCTCTTCAAGATTGGGATTTTCTTCAGCGTCTTGGTTACTACTGACATGAGAGGCTTCTTCGTGTCCTGGGATTTCTTCATTATCTGAGGCTTCTTCATTGTTTGGGACTGCACTCACATCTGAGGATTCTCCCTGACCTTGAATTTCATCAAAATCAGAGACATCCTCGGGACTTGTAACCACATGAAGAGCTGGGACCTCTTCAGGGTTGGAGTCTTCATCTGAGCCTGCAATTCCATTGATCTCTGGAGCGTCCTCATGATCTGGGATTTCTTCAGTATCTGAGACTTCTTCATCATTTGGGATTCCTTCAAAAGCTGCGACCTCTTCAAGATTGGTGTCTTCATCAGAGTCTGAGAATCCATTAACCTCTGGTGGTTCTTCATGATTCAGGATTTCATGTCCACCCGGGGCTTCTTCAGGGCTTGGGACTTCTTCAAAATCAAGGTTTTCTTCAGAGTCTGAAATCCCATTTACCTCTGGAGCTTCATGGTCTGGGATCTCTTCATCAGCTGAGGCTTCATCATTTGGAACTACATCAAGAGCTGGGACCTCTTCAAGACCTGGATATTCTTCAGAATCTTGGGTTTCTTCATTATCTTCATTTTCTGAGGCCTCTGCATGGTCTGGGATTTCATTGGTTTCTGGGGCTTCTTCATTATTTGGGTTTTCATCAGTATCTGAGGCTTCCTGACTGTTTGGGATTACATCAAGATAGGGAACTTCTGCAAGGTCAAGGTTTTGTTGATCTTCAAAATCTTGTCCTTCTTCAAGGTTATGGTTTGGGTTTTCTACAGGGTTTGGAATTTCTTGCACATCTGGGGCTCCTTCAGGGCCTGGAACCATATCAAAATATGGTGTTTCTTCTGAGTTTTGGAGCGCAACGAGTTCTGGAATTTCATCATCAGGTTCTAGAATATCTTCAAGGGGGGGAAGATCATCAAAATTCAGGGTATCATCATCATCATCTTCTTCCTCGTCAAGCTCTGGTATGCCTTCAAGATGTGGGCCTTGAATATCAAGGTCATTTGGGATCTCAAGACCTTGAACTTCTCCAAAGGCTACTCCTTGATTTAAATAGTCAAATACTAGCTCTTCATTGACTGACACATCTTCCTCAGAGGACTCATCTTCAGCAAGGACCTGGCCTTCAGGTAGGGCCTGGCCTTCACGAAGGGTCTGACCTTTAGCAAGGGTCTGACCTTCAGCAAGGGACTGACCTTCTGCAAGGGCCTGACCTCCAGCATGGGCCTGACCTCCAGCAGGGAACTGACCTTCATCAAAGGGCCTGCTTTGAGCAAGGATAGCAGCCCGGACTTCAGCAGAAGTTTCCGCTGGATCAGAAAGTAAAGCATCTTCTTCCATCTTTATGCGTGCACTCCTGGATAGGAAGAAATTTGAAAATGTTAGTTAGTTTGTGGACTTGCACTAATTAATATAAAGATGATCCAGAGTTGAAAGACTCCATAGGAGAATGTGCTTCAAGCTAAGTATAAACAAACTCAAAAAAATACTCACTGGATCTTCCTCAGGTTCCTGCGTCGGATAAAATCAAGGGCTTCTGGGCTGGATTTCTCCACACGCTTAGAAACTTGCTTCTGAATATTGGGAGGCACCTTAGAGTAACATTAGTAACATTAGCCTTTATTGCACAACACCTTTTCATTTATATATATCTCTATGGAGTACTCAGGACTAAATACACCATGACTAGCTAATGATGGAGAAATGTCTAGACTGGAAGATGTTGTGGCTGCTTGCTATGTCTACCTACAAGTATGCAAATACAACTGTCTCAAGTTTTTGGTACAGGAGAGTAATATGGATAATAAGTGTATCCAAAACTCCCACCTACCTGAAAGAGTACATCCCAGTTATCAATCATTGCACGGACCACATTGACAGAAGCAACATAGTGGTCAATCCCCAGCTTTGTTTTCCTGGACTCTCTCTTTCCATGCTTTCCCTTCTTCAGAAGAGTAGATCCAAATGCCAAGGCCAAATTATTAGAAGTCATACGGTTGCCCGAAACCTAGGTAAGGGAATACAGAATGTGATTGACCCTGACTTAGTACTGGAAGTTGTACAAATAGATTTGCCTAACTCTTTACCTTTCCACTCCTCCCCCCTTGCCTATATACTCCCACACATATCCCCTCCTATAGTCCTCACTACCCTTTCCCAGATCTGTTTACCAACTGTCCATCATCGCCAATGGAGTCCTCGCAGTACTCAGTGATTTTATGCAGGGCCTTCAGCAGACGCTCCAGGGTGTCACTGTGGCTGGGTGGCAGCATGTAGACCAGCAACTGCAGGGCAGAAAGCTGATCCTGGGGCTTCAGAGCTACAGGAAGGAAAGCAGGGGTTGACTCAGGGGGCTAGCACTGACAGTAGCCTGATACCAAAGAAAATGAGATTCTGGTAGAAAATTGCTGACACCTATAGAGTAAGTACTCAGGCAAATTGCCATTACTCATTTCCAAAGCATTTGAGCTCAGGAGCCCTAAAAGCAAGTACTCCCATTGAAATTAGACCTCCTCTATAGAACCTGGGTTTTTCTTTGCCCTAAGAGGGTAAACACAGCTTCAAAACCTCTAGAGAAATTTCAAAGCAACAGGCATATAATGGAAAATTAGGAGATACCAAGAAAATAATCTGGAGAGGGTTTTTCATTGTAAATTTTATTTATAATTGACAAATAATAATTATTTTCTGGAGAGATTTTTTTTTCATCTTCTTATGTTCATTCTGCCTTAGTTCCTTGAAGTCTCATAGTCTGAGCTCTGTCCTTAGAGCCCCTCACCACAAGGCCCCTGTGATATTTCCTTTCCTTGCCCAACAAGAGAGGGCAACAGACTCACTTGCTGTCAGCAAGAAGGACATGTACAGATCATCTGGCAGCAAAGAGTCCCTCATGTCACGGAAAAACTCCTTGAGGAGTGCAGCCACATCATGCACATTCTGATTGTCATCCAGCACTACGTCCACCCCTTTATCAAATTCTTCACGGAGCTAGAGAAAAGAAGAGAAGACATGAATTGTCTGCCTGCCCCATGACATGCTCCCTCTTGGCATTATTAGTTGCAGGCTTCAGTAGACATAGCTGGCAATGTTATATTCCTTGGGGTGCCATTCAGGAGATCATGCTCCCACTGGGGGAGGGGGGCTCCTCAGGTTTCCTGGGAGCCCCCCTCCCCCTCCCATGTTTTCTCACCTGAGGAACAAGCATGTAAACATAGTCAATTTACCTTACGCACTCTCTGCACAGAGTGTTCAACAGTGAAAATCCCCACTGTGCGTAAGCCTGAAAGAAAAGACCAGGGGATGCTAATCATTTCGGACCCCCTTCCCACCACCGTGGCATTTCTCTTCTCCTCCCCCACTGCACCCAGACCTCCCCTGGTGTCATGGGAATGTTTTCCAAGCCCTTCATCCCAGGACCTCTTTCTCTTCTCTTCCCATTTCGAGACCCACCCCTTCTTCCCCTTTAATTGCCTCCCTCCATGATTTTACCCATTTGTACCTCCCTTACCGTGCTTCTCAATGAAGCTGCAGCAAGTCTCGACCACCTGTGGGATCTGCTTCGCGACCGGATTGAGGCTCATCGTCCTCTTGGATCCCAGGAGTCTCCGGCCGATCTGGAAGGAAACTTTTGAAAGTTGCAGAGCCTGCATCAACAGAGCCCCGTCTTCCAGTTCGGCCAGAGAATCGACGCATATAGCACCCTGTGGAAAAACCCGTATCATCTTAAAATGGAGGGGAAGGAGGGTCAATTCCCACCTTCCTGAGCAATGTCTGCCATTCAGAACCGGAGGCATTCTCTCTGTGGAAAGGCAAACACAGAACTCCAACATGTGTTAAGTTCCCCCTCCCCATGAGGACGCTGGCCTTGGCTCTCCAGCCCCACATTCCTGCACACCTCGGGAAGGGTCCCTGCCTGAAACGTGGAGAATTTGACTTACCCGACGCCCACGGCGAGTGAACTCCTGGGGCAGGGTGGGTTCATTCCGTCTGCGACTGAAAAAGCGCCGGATGCGGCCAAACAGCCTCTGCACCACGTTTCCCCGACGACGCTGGCCAGTAGCTGGACCGGTGGCTTCTTCAATCTGCATCGCGGCTGTTGTTAGTTCAAGATGCTTGCGGCGAATAAGCTCATTTATCAGCGCCTCTTCCAGACGAACGCCAAATGTCTTGAGAGATACAACTGGGGAATCAGGCAGAGAAAGAATGAGAAACGTCAAAGCCCTGCAGCGCTTAAATCAGGAGGAACTGCAGAGGCTGTTACCCTCCTCCAAGCAACCACCCACAGCCAACCCCACCCCTTCAGACCCGCAGCGCCCCTCCCTGGGGAGCGAGCCAAAAAGACCCTGCAGTGGTTTGGCAAAAGGACTCAGCTCCACTCAACTACCAAGAAGGGGCTCAAGGTCCCTGCCTTAAGTCCTACCAGGGGGCATCTTAAAAGCAAAGTGGTGGATTTCTTCAAGATGATCTGTCCGAGTTGGGTCCACCAGCAAAGCTCTGGGAGGCCCGCCCCCTGCGCCTGCAGCTATTGCGCAATTTCCTAACATCACTCCTTATGGGGGGTGGGGGGGGCGGGAGGAGCGCCTCCTGGAGCAGTGGGCACTGCCTAGTCTCCGGTAGCCAGGGTCATACTACAGAGGGGTCATACTTCTTTCCAAAAGAAAATACAAGAGGCCCTCACCTCTCTGTTGCCCTCTAGGACTCAGAAACCATTTCTCTGGGATGTTTGGACGGTCATAAGGTAGAGCTACGGGAAGAGATAAAAAGACACACACATACAGGCAAATAAGACTTGGCAAATGATTAAAACATCGCAATGCATTGATCTGCAGCAGAGAGAGGGACGGTGGTGGTTGGGGGTAGCCCCGCCCAGCCCGCGAAAATTGTTTTCCTTTCTCTCAGCCTCAGTTTCCCTGCCTGACGACAGAACCAAGCCTATGTAACACATATGAGACTGCAAGAATTTAACCAAACCAGATAATCTAAGGCACCAGGCGCGCACCGCACCTCTTGCTACGCACCAGTAGTCGCGCATCACAACACTTAAAACATAAATTCAAGAGCTCTGCGGCGCCCGGATCACGCAACAGAAGAGGGGAGGGGCTATGCCCGCAGCGCCGCCGCGGGTAGGGGTCGCCAAGTTCCCGTGGGCGCGCTCTCACTGCGATTGCCGTCGGCTCTCCGCTCTGCAGCCGGAGAAGTGGCTACACCTGGCGGAACCCGGCCAGGGTGGCTGCCCGCAGGGTCTCCTCACCCCTCGCTTTACCCGGTTCTAGCTGTGTGCGCTGTGCGCGGCTAACGAACCTGACGCCCCTTGCACTTTCCCGTCTTGCTGGGACGCCCCCCGGCCCGCGCGACCCCCTTTCTGCTCCCGTAGGCTCAGCAGCCGGATCCGCGCTTGTACCCTTGAGATCCCCTGGTGCTCTCGAACTACCTTCTGCGTTGCATCCCGCTCGCTCCCCGGCAGCCAGCTGAGGTGGGCAGCGCTCACAGCGCACCTCCCGCCCGCCACTTTCCCCGCGCCCGCACCCCCAGGAACCGCATCCCCACCATCCTCCGGTTCATCTCACCTCTTGGTGCGTGTCTCTCTTTTTCTTCCTCTCACCATCTCCCTATCTCCCTCTACTCTCCGTCTCTCAACCGCGTTGTCTCTGTCTTACCTCAGTTACCTCTTAGAGGGTCCCTCAGAGCCTCGGTATTGCTCGGATTCTCCCACCGCACCTAGGGTGCCTGCTTCTCTTCATCTGTCCCCTGTCCACGTGTCTGTCTCTGACATCTGCCTGTCTATTTTACTGCTTCTCAACTCTCAGGCTTCGACCTAACTCAACTATATCTCTTCTACAATTCAACAAACAGCCTTCAACTCCCACTTCCTAGGTTCCCCAGGGGCCAGGAGAACCCACCAGGTCCGAAACCAAACGCGAACCCCTCCCACCCTCTTGGACCCCCTGGTCCGTCCCGTCCTGCCCAGAGGGTCCACTCACCCAAAGGTGAGGATGCCACACTCTGGGGTACAGCTTACCTCGGTCAGGTTTGAATTCGGAGAGGAAATGTCTGGCCACGAGTTCATGATAAGCAGTCTCTTGCAGCTTCAGACGCTCCAACTCTGAGAGGCTGTGTATTGATACCATCTTCATCCCGAGGTCCGGGTTGTGTCCCAGGGATCCTCCCAGGACATTCGCTAAAATAATGACAGTGGACAACAACATCAAAAGGGGCATGATTATGGGGCATAATGCCCTTGCTGCCTTCCGAAAAGGGATGCAGCCACCCATTCTAGAAACAGATCATTATCAAAGCTGCATCATCCAATTGTCACTGGACCTAGTGGAGGGAACTAGGAGGGAACGATGAGGGGGGTGAAGGGGGAGGGAAAACTGGGAGGCGGCTTCACCCTCAAGCAGAGCAGCTTCTGGTTGCTTATTAAAAAAAAAATCCAACTCAGAAAAAAATCAGCCCTGCACAGATAGTCCAGAAAAGAGAAAACATAATTATCCAAAAAAGTAGAAACAAAAAAAAAAGGAAAAGAAAAACAATTTCTTTTAAAAGGTACTTTTAAGACAAGAGAAATAAAGCATTTCCCATTAATTACTTAGAACCTTGATGGAGCTTATTTTTACTTTTTCACGATGATACTCAGTGCTATTGAGTAAGAAGGGAACTTTCATCTAGGTTAGGAGCACTGCAAAGTTATACAACTCTTCCAGAAAACAAACTGGACACATAGATCTGGAGCCAAAAATTATCCCCAGGCCCTGTGATCCAGTAATTCCTCTTCTAGGAATCTATCCTAATGAAATCATCCTACCGAAGGGAGAAACCATATGCACATGATCCATAACAATAAAATAAATAAATAAGGGAAGAAAAGCTATCATAGCAATGAGGCTAGTTATGTAAATTATGTAATGACCACAGTATGGAAAATTATGTAATCACTAAAGAGATATTTACAAATAGCTTTCTAACAACAAATACAAAAATACAGAATTTTGTTAATGATGATTACAACTATGTGAAGAAAAAAGTACATAAAAATACAAGACTGAAGGAAATGCTCACAAATGTCAAGCAGCGTCTGTATTAAGTGGGGGGATTTTGTTTGCCTTTTGCCTTTTCTCTATTTACCTGGAATTGTACAACTTGATTATATTATTTTTTCGTGGAAAATATCCATTTTTACCAAAACAAACATAACTTCTAGTGAGACTCCCTATGCAGAAACAGTGATAAGAGTGGAGTTTGTCTTAGCGTAATGGTAAACCTGTTTCATATGATAAGCCTTCCCCATGGTGCCCACCATCCTATACCACTTCCAGACTGCATGGCATCTCCCACTAGGCATCTCCTTTTACCCCACACAGAATCCTTTTCTGCACATTATCACTTATTTGTTTTTTCATTCATTCATTAAAAGAAAAAAAAACCTGTATTAATTGCCTGCCTTTGTGCCAGGTTTTACGGACTCAAAGGATGAGCAAGATAATTCTACTCCTTTTATAAAAGATTTAGCAGCGCAGTGAAGGAGATACATAGGTTAGCAACAATTTACAAAACCTTGTGATAAGTCAGTCTGCCAAGATATAAACAAAGTACTGTGAGATCAGGAAGGAGAAAACGTCTAAGTCTGCCTGGAGACAGGGAGGGGGGAGTGTCCAGAGAGAGAGAACAGCTTGTGCAATAGCAAAGAGATGGGAGAGAGGTTGTCATATTCTGAAGCTGTATAAAGGGATTGGAAGGAGATAAATCTCAATAGGCAGGGATGAGATCATGAGTGGCCCTGTAAGCCACGTAAGGAGTTGGATTTTCTCCTGAAGGCAATAGAGAGCTACTGCAGGGTTTTTCGGCAAGGAGTGACAGAGTAACCTTGGAAAAACCACAGAGAGTCATGAAAAAGCCTGGTTTAGGTAGAGAACCTGAAGTAGGTATCAGCCAAGAGGCAAGGGATACTGACAGAATCAGTATCACTGGGGTTGAAGTAGGGGATGGATTTTACAGATGGTGCTGACAGGACTTTGAGAAAACTTCAGTTGTAATGGAAAAGAAATAATTTAGGATAACCCCCAAGTTTATGTTTTGGGTGAATGTGTGCATGCTCGTTCCTGTTAGAGAAGATAATTCGGGATATGGGGAATTAAACCCTTTGACAAGAAGGAAAGTAGTTATATGCCACTTTTCTGTGCTTCCTTTTCCCATGAAGTTTTCCAATCATCTTCTATATATTATGGAGGAAGCTTATCATGAGAGTGCAGAGAAAAGCTAGGTAAGGGCTTGTGATGCAATCACCTAAATAAATGAGCTATCTTCTGTCAAAAAAAAAAATAAATCACACCATGATTTTTTTCTCAAAGTTCTTTTTTGCTCACTTTCCTTAATGGCCAAAGTCACAGGTGTCAGGAATAAGCACACTATAAGAAAAAATGAAGGGTCTTTCTATTACTTTTGAACTAAGCTAAGAGGAAAACCCTAGCACATATTTTAAAGCCCCTTCAACTGCAAAGCCCCATCCTCTGGACACAAAGTTAACACATAAGTCCAAGCACCAAACTGCAACCACAAAATGATCATTTTAATCAAGGGCCCATACATCTAACCATGGTTCCAGACTAAGCCTCTAGCAATTGCTCATTGGAGATAATAGGTCCAGAGTCTATTATAAGGGTCTCAACCTGACACACACGCTTCTTTCGGCTTAATTTTTCTAACATCTCTTCCCTTGCCCCAATCTGGACAATTTTTGATACCAGTCTTGAGATTTTTGTTATTTCTTCTTATCTAGGCTTGCCAGAACTGGTCATCCAAAGAGTATAGCTGGTTCTTTCATCTAAAACCAGAATGAATAGGGCGGTGCCTGTGGCTCGAAGGAGTAGGGCGCCAGCCCATATGCCAGAGGTGGCAGGTTCAAACCCGGCCCTGGCCAAAAACTGCAAATAAATAAATAAATAAATCCAGGATGAAAATCAATCCCTCTTTTTCCCCCAAAATAAAGTAATAACCCCAAATAAGTAAAACCCCAAAGCAACAACAGCCCAAAAAGGAGAGAGGAAGCCAGGCACAAAGAGAAAATCCTTTGAGAGATGAGTCAGTCTCGAAGCTTACAATTTCAAAGGAACTCAAAGGCCTTAGAATAAACCATTTGTCATTGCCTTTCTGCTCCAACATACAGGGCTAAACTTAAGAGCAATTACATGCCGCAGTTCTACCAGCAAAACTTTCACTGTCTTACTTGCCTTCAACCCTCTCCAAGGTACCAGTAGGTTACAAAACAGAAGCAGACTTAGGAAGAAGACCAGTGTGCCCAGACAAGAAGCCGATGGGTAGGGTGGAGAGGGGAGATGAATAGGCTGGCTTCAACACTATGAGAGAGGCATATAACAGGTTCTTGAGGTCTGAATACTCATCCTAGGACCTGACTATCCAAGCTGAACACAAAAGGAGGCTTCCCACAAAGAATGAGGTGCCAAGGGACCTCTCTTCCTGCAAAGTGTCTTCCGCTTTCCCTTTCAGCATGCCATGGCACTAGCCTGAAGTGACCATGAGATGAGAAAGATAAGAAGGAAGATGAAAGCAACCTGGCACAGTTTCAGTCTAGAAGTCAAGACATTTGCAAAAACAGTGTCTTTAGACAAATATCTATACTAGATACTAGAGTTAGAGGCAAAAAGAACTAATTTCAAAGCCAAGCTTTATAATTCCTGAGCTGTATGGCCTTAGGTAAGTTGACTGAATTCTCTAAGACCTAGTGGCTTCCTTATAAAATGGGGAAATGAAGCGGTACTTATTTCACTGTTTGTGTTAGAATTGAATTAATAATGTATATGTGATATTTAACATTGTGTTTTAATAAAAATATTAACATTAAAAGGTTCTTTGCAGTAGACCTGAGTTTACTAGGTCTTTTCATGGATGAACCTACTCTGTTTGATCTTGTCTAAATTTGAATTAAATTAATACAGAGTAAAGAGATCTCACAAGACAATTGGAAAGAAATTGTTCTTCTCCACTCTCCAGCTTCATCAAGATCAAGTATTTTAAAAGATCAGCTTATAAAATTTAGAAAAGAAAAACTAACTGCATAGGTCAATAGTTCAAATGTTATCCTTCAGATTAGTAAAATGTCTGTAGGTCCCCAAATTTATTTCACTCTCAAACCATCCAGTTTTACATTGTCACTAGCAATGTGATCATTTACTAATTATTAGGATCAATAAAGGGGCTAGAATATTAGTAGGTATCGAGAGGGAGAATTTGAACAAAGAGTAGAGAGACACCCAAATCAAGTCCCCAGCAATACAAAAAGGAAAACACTTAGGTGGCATCAAGCCTGCACTTTGGGTCTTCCCAAAATGTAGAGTTCAGATGGAGAAACCAATAAACATCAGAAAGTTCACCCATTTTGACACTGCATGGACAGAGATGTTTTCAGCTAGGCACAAGTCCACAGTCTTCACAATGTAGAGGACTAACTTACCTCCATTGCCTTAATAAAATAGGAATAATGCAGTGCTCACTTGTGTCTTCATAAATTAGGCACTTTATGGCACCATAAGAATTTTGCTCCAAGCCTCTGCTCTACAGAGGTTAGGAAATTGATAGGGAATGGGGCTGGATACCCAAAATATATTGCAGCTACGTTATTTAAATGTCTACTGGCAGTGACAGTAGATAATCCTCATTAATATATCACAACATGGGACCGAGATATGGGTCTTTCTGTTAAAACATTTGGGCACCAATTTGGTCTGCTGACACATTACCTCATTCATCCCTGAGCATTAAAAAATTAGCCTTAAATTTGTTGTCCCATAACCTCCATTTCTGCAAAGACTACAGAGGCTGTGAGAAAAATAGCTCATTTTTGGCAATGTAGTGGGTGGTGATATCTCAAGATAGTTAAATCTGGGGACAGTGTTCTTCAATGCATGAAGTCAGCCCATCATGTCATAGAAGAAGCTCATAAACTGGGGATAGCACTGTTAGAATAGATTGAGAAAAGCCTTGGCTTCAACAACTACAACAACGACAAAAAAAGCGTGTTTCAGGAACTACTTTGAATATTAGAATGGTTCAGAAATAGAAGGGACCTTTGCCATCATTGAGTCCCAAAACCTCTGTTGACAGTTCAGAAAACTGAGGCTGAGAGAGAGAGAAGGGTTTTCCCAAGGCCATATAGCAATTTAACAGCAGAGCCTGCACAAGCACCCAGTTCTCCCCTGTTCCAGGGCTCTTTCCATTGCCCCATCCACCTTTGCTCTCAGTAGCTGCAAAATTCTGCATCACTAAATAATTAAATCAAAAGAATGCACACATAATCAAAGCCTAATTCCATGAGCCAGAGGAGGTCATATCCGAAGGCAGGCAGCCACCACAACATCTTTGTAAAATAAGCACAGTCGTCATTCCATTGAACGTGGGATGCCCTTGTTTAATTTTATTGACTAAAGAAACAACTCAAGTTCAGGATCATGAAAGGCAATTTTATGCTATAAACATCCCAGAGCATAGCGTGAATAAGGCAGCATGACATCAAATACAACAAGATATAGATATTGTCACTATTATCAGCAATATGTGTCAGGATGCATAATAGTGCTGGCATCACAAGCTGTGTCATGTATATCTTTTTTCCTTTTTAAATGCTGCTTCTACTAAATTGTGATGGAAGAAGTAAAAAATAAGATGTTCTATCAATAGGAGGTAAAATGTTTTAATGCCTAATTTGTCCTGTGTTTTTCATTTTCTCTAAAGCTTTCCATATGCCCATTATCTCCAGACGCTAGCACACAGTAGGTGTTCAATAAGTGTTTGTTGGGTGAATCATAGGATTATAAACCCTGAGGGTTTGAAAGAACATAAAGCTCTTGTAATTAAAACAGCTACTCATGATTCACGACAAATGAATCATGCCATTTTATTCTCACAACAACCCCTAGGAAGGAAGTAAGTTGGAGATTATTTTCCTCCATTTTACAGACAGCAGACTAGGGCCCTGGAGAAGTTTTGACTTACCTAAAGTTTCACAAAAGTTCCATAGAGGTATATGAGCTGGGAACCAGCTAACTATCCCTTCCTATCCCTGGGCCAGGACTTGCCCTTCCCACCAAACCACTAGTATTCATCACTACCACCAGCTGTCTGGAACTAGGAAAGTCCAAAACAAGACTAACTTCTTACCTAAGGAAGTGGCTGGATTTGGGGAAAATGGGAATTCATCTAGATGGGGGTGTACATGTATGTATGTATATAGCTTCAAAACAGACTATCATGAAAGGTAAGATAGAGGAGAGGGTGGATAGGGGATGAGGGCACCAAAGGCCCTATGTATTCATCTTTTCACTTCTCTTACACCAGCCCACCCCCCACCTGATAGCCTCGTATCCTGGAAAGCTTCTGATCCTGGACTAGAACCAGGGTTCAAATCTCAGCTTCATTACACAAAAGTTCACTATGTGAACCAAACTATGTAATTTCAACCAAATGATCTCACTTCTCTGAGCCTCAGATCCATGTCCTTACAAAATAAAAATCATGATACCTACTAGGTGTGGCTGTGGTGAAGATTAAGTAAAAGACAGAGTGGAATGACAGAATCCTCCAAAGGGTACCAAGGTGAGGGATTGTGCCTCCAAAATACCAGGGAGTGAAATTCGAGAGGAAGACTGAGTGCTACTATCCAGAATGAGACAGACAGTAACTGCCCCCTCCATGAAGAAGGCCCTTGCGCCATCCTTTGAAGGTGAAAAATGGGTGCTCACTCGCTGCCAGCAGGAAACACACTTTCAGATGGGATAAGATGAACTGTTTCTTCACTGGGTCTTTCATGATGAGAGATGCAAGGCAGCTGAGTGTGGGGCATGGCGGGATTAAGTATAGTCTGTGAAATGGAGAAAAAGCTAGCCAGGCCCACAAAAGGGGATTTAGTCCCTACATGTGGCTTCCTCAGCAAAGTAAGCATGTCATCCATGCTGGGTATGGCAAGGGGACAGGGAAAGTCATCTGGAGTGGAAAACTCCAGTTCCTGCCCTTAGGATCATGCTGTCTAGTTGTAGGTCACATAAATATCTAGTATCTGAAGGACTATCAAGAAAGTCCTACGGGTCTAACATGATCCTTTTCTGCACTAATTTTAATATATTGCTTCTTTTTTGTTCCTTTAAGAAATATTAAGAATTGACTTTTTCCCCTGATCCACCAGCACTGGGAAGACTCTTATTCAGCTGTAGGTTTTTAGTGTGCACCGAGTAAATTCCGATTCATTCTTCCCATCTTCTCACCTCCCACCTCCCACCTCCCCCCTCCACAAAGCTTGCCTTTTTGAGACACAACCCTTTTAGACACACACACAGTCCTAAACACAGACGTCCATCTGGACAAATGCGTCCCCACCTTCAGGATAAAGAAGGTCTCAGAGCCTGTGTTGAGAGCTCCTTCTCCTCTACCTTTCCCCCCACCCCCTACCAGCTTCTCATCTCCTTTGATTGTATCTTCCCCAACAAGCATTCGATTTCCTGCTTGTTGCCTTTTTCAAAATACTGTCTGAGTGGCTGTCATAGGGAATTGGGGTGGTGAGAGATGTTTTTCCCTGGAATTTTCATGCTAGGAATGGTATTTTAAAAGTACAATAAAATAACCGTATTTTAAAAATATCATCATCAGTCAGTCTGTCTATCTATCCCCTTTCAAAAGTAGACCCCTGTTTTGGCTATGTGGTGAAAACAAAAAGGCCTAGTCTAGAGATTCAGCAGGTCTGCTCAGTCACTAAGCAGCCTGGTGGCCTTGGGCAACTCACAGAGCATCTCCAAGCCTGAAATACAGCTGGCATAATTTATTATTATCCGCTTTATCTATAAGAACTACAGAGACATATCCCTCTTCTCTACAGAGTCCTTGATTCTTTTAAGGGACTTAGCCAACTCCAGGCCTCAGTGCCACAAGGCTGCTATCCATAGTAGCAGAGCTGCCCAATCTCTCTGAGTAGGCCTCTGTGTGCCAGGATGCTGGTGTCTGCGCTGATCTCCCTCCTCCCTACCTGAGTCCTTGCCTACTGCAGTCCCTTAGCCCAGAGCAAGGGATAGAAGTGGGGGTGGATGGGCTGTAGACTCTGCACCCTCCTCCTAGTGGGCTTGTCTTTGGCCTCTGGCTGCCACAGCAGCAGTGTGCAGCCTTTGAGCTGGGTTGGGTTGCACCACGTGCTTATCCTGCCCCTTATGTAACTCCAGGGAGCGCAGAACCTGCAAAGTTAATCCAAGCCCTGTGGCGCGCTCAGAAACCACTCTCCAGCATAAACCACTCTCCACTGCCTGCCCCGCTGAGAATTCGAAAAATGAAATCTTTCTTGGGTGCTTTATGTTTCAGCCATCAAATGCAAAAGCCTAGACAACTTGTTCAGTATGCTCAGGCCTCCTCTCCCTCCTCCAAGGGGATCGCCTCCCCTTCCCCTCTCCGCCCCTCAGTGGGCTGCATTCAGGCCCTTCCAGCTCTGCCCTTGCACTACCTCTTGTCAACCCTCCTGGTGTGGCCAGGGAAAAGCAGGCTGCATGATGGGAAAAGTGGCATCCCAGCTACTGCTAGTACCAAAACAAGCTACAGACACCGCCAGTGCTTGGCTCTGTGGCTGTGATTCCCCAGCTCTCTCTAACCCTTTCTGTAATGGGGAGGGGGCTGATTCACAGCAATTTTCTACAGAGCAACCAGCTCAGTGCCTTACTACCTGTTTGCTGAATTCCCTGGGCCACATCCACTGTTTTTCACAGTACCCCAAGATCTTCTCTTCCTCTCATTCAAAGCTAATCTCTCCTTTTAAGATTCAGCTCAAGGATCCTTTCCTTCTAAGTGCACTGAATTTCCCCTCCCCTGGTCATGCCGCACAATCTCACAGTACAGGGGAGGAAAAGCAGAAGTGGAGGTTCAGATGGCTAAGGAACTTACCCAAGGGCACAGCTAATTAGTGACAGAGCCAAGATAAAGGTCCAGAACTCCTACATCCCAGCTTGGTTCACTTTTTGCCTCCCTTTTATTCCAGGGCAAGGAACAGCCTTTGTATACGAGGACTGCACACGGGACAGCCCCTTCCCCTCCTTGCCTCACTTTTTCTGCCCCTTGCTTCCCAGTCTTATGCATACAGGGCCTTTGCTCTTCCAAATTCAGAGAAAAAACAGTCATTTTATTTAAAATTCAATGAGCAACAAAGGCAAACAGAAGGTGACTTCACAGAGTTCTCCACCCACCTGATGGCAATGGTCTCAATCACCTCCCCCCCTCAACACCTCCCTCCCCTAACACAGTCTTCAGTTTTCTTGTTCTGTCTTCTTTGCATATCTAGGCCCCTAAGGAAGTCAGCAGGCCATTCACATCTGCCCAAACCTTCTTATCTTTTAATACCTCTTCCAAAAATATCCTCTTCTAATCTGCACTCAGTATCCATATAGAAAAATCACCATTCAACCAAGCAAAAATATACTATTTACAAGAGCTAAATGTTCTTATCTGATGCACCAAGGGCAATATGGGGTTATAAATGAAAGATCTCAAGTGAGGGAAATTTCAGATACATAATTACACCCCGTGCCAATTGAATTCTCTCCTCTGTTGGGCCAAGTAAATGGACAAAGAGAGAGGGTTGTTGACAAAGAACAAAAGAAATGAAAAAAAAAAAAGGAAAGAAGAGTCAAGAAACTATGAGAAACTATGGTCCAGTACAGAAAGAGTTAAGAAGAGGGGGACAGAGCCTGCCCTAGAGAGAGAAGGAAGTAAAGGAAGGGAAAGGCTGGAGCACAGCTTCTGGCTCCAAGTGGAGCGACTCAGAAGCCCAGAAATATCTGGACTTATTCCCCCAAAGGTTCTGAGATGTGGCTCTTGGGGTCCTGGATGGGAAATGAGTTCCACAAGTGCAGTAGCAAGTTTTTCATATCTTAGTAAGGACAGGGAGCTTTGACTCTGGCAGCAGCATTGGTGGTGCCCTTTTCAATTTATGTGCCACCTCACCATCATCATTACCACCACAATGCCCTTGACCTCCTCCCTCTTGGAATTAAATAAATCTTACCCAACGTAAGAGTCTAATTTGAACGTTCAGTACAGTTTCCTTCTCCATTAAAGAAAAGGATTTCTCCCTCCCCTCCTGTTGGAAATGGGCAGGGTGCCTCCCCTTTATATATTCTAGAGCATCAGATCAGGAGAGGGGGAGAAAGGGAGGGAGCAGCCATTTTAAGCTGGTCCAATTTATCCATGGCACTCGTATTCATATTCATATTCCCTCTCTCCTAGTTTTCTTTCCTCCCTCCCCACCCCACTGGATTTTTCTGCAGCCCCTCCTTCTGGCCCTGGCAGTTCCCCTTCCACACTGCACCATCCTGCAGCCAATCACCCCCACCCTGCTCAGTAATAAGGAGCTGATACTGAGGTGTATCTTTCTGGCATTGCTTGCTTTTAATGTAGGATTTTAGACTGATATTCCAGGAAAAGACTTGAAGTGAGGGGGGAGACGTCACAGGAGATGAAAGAAAAATCCATCCAAGGAGCCAGTAACATGCGTTGGTGTTGGGGCCGGCTGGGAGACATGACTTGAACATGACTGCATAGGGATCCAATTTAGGCAGAGGACTGGCAGGTTATTTACTTGGATTACAGCAATTGCCTTGGTAACATAAATACACAAAGACCTCATGATATATAGAGAGAAGGTAAGTAACTAAATATAGTTTAGCCTCAGTTTTCTCCATTGAAAAAATAGGGGAATAAATATTTACCTCATAGCACTGTGAAGAAGAGTATGTAAAATAACCTAGGTAAAGTACTTAACACTGACCTTGCTGCTGAAGCCCAAAGGGGTAAAGTGGCTTGCCTAAGGTCACAAGTAGTAGAGTCACGATGAGAACTCAGTTCTTTTGAACGCCCTCCCCTGGAGGGATGCTTTCCACTCTACTTCCTTCTTTGCCAGTGCTATCTATGGGGACTTCGTGGGGGTGAAAGTGAGGAGGTGGGTTAGGAACTCACTTTCTGCATGTGAATATAGACAGTCTATCCCTTACTACCAGCCTCCAGGGCCCAGGCTTCTGCCTCATCTGCCTTCTCATCATCATCAGGTACTATTCCTAAGCCATCTCAGACTGATCCATTGCCACTGTAGCACTACCTCTGCTGCCCAATCCTGACACAGTGACTCACCCTCTACCTATCCAGGGCCTCTGCCCTTCAGGAAAGAGGCTTTCTTCTTAATTGACTGAGGGGGAATGGAACATCCCCCTCTCCAAAGCCACTGCCCTCTGTGCCCATGGTGTGCCACACTGGAGGGGAGTCTTCTCTCTAAGGTTCCTTATGATAACTCTCACATACTCTCCAGACTCAATATTTCCAGGAGATTTCCCCCGACACCTCTTTGTGTGTGTATAGAGACTGTGCTGTGTGACTGGCACTGTACTAAACACTGGCAGGGCATAAGGTAACAGGGGACATCCCTAGCACCCAATAAGTACTCCCTACAAGTTTAAAAATATGAATATAGTACCTTGGTAAGGGGGTAAATTAAAGCAAAGGTGTAAATTAGGAAGACCCTGTGAGGAAGGGAGGTGATGGGAAGAAAGGCTTCATCCCAACCTCAGGGCTCAGAGTTGTGACCTGAACTTTCTTGTTGCCAGTAAGTGACATCACTAAATCGTTAGTTCAGACACTTCCCTTAAACACAGTACATTACAAGTTAACTGAATCCCTGCCCATCCTCTCTGCCTTTCTGGCTTGGTTTAGGGGGGGCATCAGCTTGCAGCCATGACCCCCTCCAAGCCTCTGATTCCCTTTACCCCAAACTACTATATCTTAATCTTTTTCATAAGGGTAGGGGAAAGGGGGAACGAATGGACATCGTCAGTATCTTAACTGTGACAAATGCCTCACATGTTACCTCTCCTAAAGCTCACAACTACCTCACGACCCAAGCCAGCGTTTTGCCAAGGTAAACAGTGACGAAGTGGCAGAGCGGGGATTCGAACCTAGAACAACTCCGAAGTTTGTGTGCTTTGTGCAGCACTTTAAACAATGTGCCAGGCAGTAGTGGAAGAGGGTAGGGCTCCTTTGCCTTCGCCTCCCTTTCCCTCTAGATCCTCCAGAAAGGAGGCAAGGGGAGAACAGGAGACAGAAGGTCATCTGGCCACGGGCAACCTGTAGCCTGGTCAGCATTTCCCGCGGGACTATGCCGCCCAAAGTGCAAAACGCCATTAGCGACTGTAACGCCACCTGCTGCTGATGGCGCCCAGTCCGCGGCCGCTATTCTCCGGAGGGTTTTTGCGCTAAGAAAAATGCTCACCAACTGCCCAAGAGGTGTCCTGGGCCAGTACCAGGCTGCAGACAACCTGGCCAGATTTGGTGACATAGCGGGAGGGCAGATCATTTATAGCCCCTACTATGTGTCCAGCCAGGGGTCAGTTTCTTTTACGTAGAAAATGTATTGCTTTACAAAATAGTGAGCTCTCCGTTAAAAGAAATCTTCAAGCTAGATTAGAACAGTTTCGCAAAAAGCTTGTCTGCTGTTTTCAACTCCTTACTTCTTGAACCAATAAAGCCTTCTGTGCCTAACAGTCGTCCGCTCCCTCCCTCAGGGGAGCAACAAGCAAATAGTTGGGGGGTGGGGTGGGAGGGGTCAGAGGTCAAGGCAGTGGCAGGGTAAAGGGGCCAGAGAGAAGGTGCAGGGAGGAGGAGCCTCCAGCGGGGTCCGTAGACCGTCCGCTGAGTCAGGGTCCCCGCGGAGCCCTCGCGCCCGCCGGCTAACTCGTGGAGCTTCAGATTTTCCCGGGTCCCAACTGGATTCTGCCTGGACCCAACTCACTCCCTCCCCTTGATTGGGAATGGGAAACATGAGGGCAACACCCAGGTCAAAGGAAAGAGAGCATCTGTGCACGCCCCGCCTCGTCCGCCCATCCCCCCGCCTGATTCCCCCTCCTCCTCTCGCCCCCCTCTCTTCCGCCCAGAGGGAAGGCGGGGGGCGGGCCGTGTGTATGTATGTATGTATGAATGTACGCGTGTGTGCGCGCGCGCGCGCGAGAGGGAGTGCGGCACGTTTTGTGTGAGAACGGTGTGTGGCTGGGTGTGGGGGTGTGTGTGCACGGGGTCATGTTTTAGCCCGAGTGTTTGGTGGTGTGTGTATTTGGTTTGTACTCTGACATAGAACATGCTTGTAGGTTGGATGTTTCTGCCGGATTATAGTGTGACTATGTGGGTGAGGTCTGGATGTGGGTGTGTTTGCTGTTTTTGCCGGATTTGTGGTCGTTCAGTGATGAGTGTATATATGTGGTGAATGGGCAGTGGGTGTATGTGTGTGCTCTCGTTAAAGCTGGAGGTGCATATGTGTGTCTAGTGTGTGTTTGTCCTTAGATGCAGGGTGTCAATGTGGATTTACAGGTGGTGTTTGTTGAGATGTGTAATGTGTGCATTCGTTAGCAAGGTGTGTCTATAAGTAAGGTGTGTGTGTTCAAAGGTTTATGTATGTGAGGGTGCAGTGTGTCTTTTGGTGAAAAGTGTTCATGTGTATGGTGTGGACGCATATGGCCAGCTATGTGCTTGGATGGAGGGCTAGAGACAGCGTGTATCTTGAAGGAGGATCGCCGCGTGAGTGTACGGGTGTGTGTGAGAGTACAGGTTGTCTAAAAGAACCCAGGTGAACGTGTGTGGTTGGGGATTTGGGAGGAAGGGACTTTGGATCAGGACTGGAACAAGGAAGGAAGTAGGGGTCCAAGACGAGACAGACAGCGGCAGAAGTGCCCGCTGACCTGATTTCCCCGATGGGGGTCTGTCTGCCTGCCCATCTCTGTGCCTCCAAGACCTGCTGGGGCAGGGTGTGAACTTAGCTGGCTGCTTAGAGGAAAGAAGAGGAGGGCATCGCACATGATTGGCCAGGTAGGGCGCCTAAGGCGCGGTGTAGGGGCTGGTGGGAGTAAATTGTAAAGATTCTTGTTGCCTGACTTGACACCCCACAGGAGATTACCAGTAGGTGCCCAGCTGAGCCCAGCTATTTGCTCAGGGCCTGCTGTTTCACACCTTTTTGTCTTTGTGTGGGCAGATTCAATTGCCTGGAAGTCTTTCCCCTTGGGCCTTGTAACAAACTCCTACTTATTTTTTTAAAACCTAACATAAGAATGACAAAACTTTTTCTGCTTTTCTGTATCTTTCCCTCCCAACTAAAGGCTCCCTCTTTGAGCCACCACAATTACATCCTTCATACTTCTAATGACATGATCATAACTGCAATTATTTGTCTTTCCTTTTAAACTCTGAGGTGCTGTAGAGAAGGTGCTGGTATATAGTGCAAACAGTAATTGTAATCATAATAATGTTATCATTTATCAAGTACTTACTGTGTATCAGGCACTGTGCTAAGTGCTCTAACACCCATTGACTCATCACAATTATCTTGTGGGGTAGATAGAACTATGAATATCACTATTTTACACTTCTCACATCAGGCTCAGAGTTGCTAAGTAATTTCCCCAAGGTCACACAGAGTGTGGGATTCAGAGTTAGTATTATAACTCAGGTCTGCCATGCTCCCTAAACCTTTCTTTTACACCAGGTAGCCTCACTAAAAAAGAGACTGATCCTGAATCCTCTGATTTCTGCTGGATGTTGAAGTCTTTATAAAACAGTATCGTTTCCTGCCAAATCTTTCTTTCGAGTTTACTGACAGCACCAAGAGCACGCAGCATAATTACTTTCTTTGTCTCCCAGACAGCTGATACATTCTCCACCCAATTACCTGCTTTTCTGACTGCCTCAAAGATTTTAATTACTCTAGGCACATGAGCACCTCACCAGCTCCGGTTCTGGGAGCTCTCCTTAGGCTGATGCTGAAAGAAAGAACTGAAAATGAGCATTTTGTAGCCATAGGGTCAGGGGAATCTGGTTTGCAGGGGGATGGGGTCAGCATGGAATAAGGGGATGATTTCATAGCTCCCACTGAATTTGTTTTTATAGCGTCGCTACCAAAAGTTGGTATTTGGTGAATTTCAAGCAGACCAGTCACCTCCATATCAAACTTTATGTACAAAAACATACGGAGCACCCCCTCAGAAAAGACTACTGAGTGGGCCCTATTTCATATTATTCACGAGTGAGGGGGGGGCACTGTGCTTGTTTAATGGAGCTCATGCTGCTCTAATCCCTTCCAAGCAGCCTCATCTGAGAAATCCAAATTAAAACAATACATTGCATTTTGGGGAACACATTTATGGGAGACATGGTGTCAGCCCAATCTCAGCTAAGGGGCCTCTGGAAGCGCTGGCTCCCAGCTCAGCTCCAGGGAACCAGCCTAGACTGCTGCAAAGAGGTCAGGGGGGTGCATAGAGAGGGACAATTCAACAGCGGTGAGTCACTGCCACTTTTCAGGGGGGAAAAGGAGAAGCACAATTTAAATTGCCACTGTTATTATTGTGCCCTTTCAGCTGGCACAAACGAGCCTGGTGCGTGGATGAAAAGCAGTTGGAACATCCATAAAGCTTCCCCCCAGCTGGGCCTGGGTCAGCACCTCATCCTGGGTGGGCAGGAAAAGCATTGCCTAAAGTATTATGTAGCCAGAAAGTCTTTTTTGAGGGAGGAATGGCAGGGGCTAGAGAGGCCAGTGTAAGTCATGCAGGACACAAACTAGCTGACGCCCCTTGGTTTTTATCTTATTGCACTTAATTCTACACATGGAGCTCATGCAAACTTTGGTTTCTTCAAGCACCTGGGTTCAGGCACTCAGCTTTTCTGCTGTGGGCTGGTCCCATATCTCTTCACTCTCTGAATACACTAGCTTCACTTCTCCTTCCTCACAGCCACTCTTGTGAGCCCTCTCTCTCTTCCTGGAAGGTTCTCTCCTTACCTTTCACCCATGACACACACACACACACCTCTAGACTTCCTGTCTAAATTATGTTGCATAATTTCCACTTGGATTCATGAAGACTGTCTGGTTCACTCCAGCTCAGTGCGCCTGCATGCAAAAATGAGGAAAAGCTTTAACTTTGAAGAAGCCAAAAGCTCCAGCCTATGGCTCCAAAGATGCAGTCCTGGGTCAGAGGCAATTAACATAATGGAAAGCCCGCCTTACTCTGCTACCCTCCACCATCTAGCTAAATGATAGAATAGGAGAGGCTACCAGACCCCTATCAACACTGCCACTATGGGATAAACACACACACACACATATGCACTTTCTTCCTTGGAGCTTAAAATCATCACTTTAAGTCTCCCTCTGTCTGGAGTTCAGGGAATGTGTCCTCATAACATGAAGATAATATGAGGAATTGTAAAGGTGTAAAATACTTTAATAACTTCCATTACTGTCCAATATAAAGAGAAAATTGCTTGTTTCCACCCTGAAAATAAGAATCTGTAGGGGGCAAAGAACCAAAATATGAATTTTATTGAGGAGACAGATCTTGGTTTCCCCAGGAAAGTAAAACCCTTGAAGATCAAGTCTTTCATCTTTTCCACAGGGGCAGAGAAAGACCATAGGCTTTGGAGTAAGATAGGCTTGAGTTGGTATCCCAGCTTGATCACTTACTTGCTTTGTGACCTTGGGAAGGTTACTTCACCTCTCTGAGCCTCTGTTTCCTCATCCTTAAAATGGAGATGCTAATACCTGCCTTAGAATTGCTTAGATGACTGAAGGAGGTAAACCATGGAAAATGTCAACCAAGTGCCTAACATACATAGTAAATGTGTAAAAAGAGGTTAGTTAATTCCCTTCCACGTTTTTTTTTTTTTGTAGTTGTTGTTGTTGTTTGTTTCCTTTCCATGTAGCCCAATGTCTCAACCAGGGTGTCCAGGAAGTGGAGCTGATTGACTAAGCTGCCAATTTCCCTCATTACTGCGTTGTCTGACACTCTTGAAATAGTCCCTCTTCTTTTAGGATGGTGTTTTGATCAGCCTAATGCAGCCCTGAAAGAGCTGGCCCTTAAGTCCAATTCTCACTCTGCAGTTTCTTCTCACAGTGTTAATGAGACCAAGGTTTCAGATGTAATACTCCACATAGGAAAGTTTCAAACTGTCTGCTGTGTCCAGACTTCCCTCTACCTCAACTGCAAACCCAGCCCCAACTCTGTCTCCTGAATATGTGCCTTTGGGCTCAAGAAAATGAAAAAATGAGTATTTCCTAGCTAAGACTGCCCTATAACTTTTGGTTTGTTTCCCTTCACCTCTACTCTAGAAACTAAGTTCCAAAGCCCACCGCATTTCTAGCAGCACCTAGATAGCACGATAGGGAGAGAGATGGTGATTCTCTGAGCTATGCTATGCAGCACCTAAAATATAACTTCTATTAGTTCTTATTTGGTTGTCCCAGTTAAAGAAAAATTAAATCTACCCTTTGCTAAAACTGGTAAAAGGAAGAAGACCCCAATCTGAGCCCCTTTCTCCTTGATGCTGTTGCCTCCCTCTAGAGACAAAAGCAAGTTACTACAAGCTAAAGCCGCATTTAAGCAGGGAGTGGTAAGGGATGGTTAAGAAGCTGGGGGTGGGGTGGTGGATATAATCCCAGGGAGGGATAAAGAGACTACAGAGTAGAGAAGTATTGAGATTCATGGCAGAAAAAGCTCTGAGAAGCTGGCCTTCAGATGTTTTCAGTCTCTGGAAGATGCCTTCAACTCCTCCCTCTCCTTCACCCTTTCTGTTCCTCCTGCATGCTACTCTCACTGACCCTAGATTCCTCCCTGCAAAATAATCTATAGTGACTCCCACTGACGATTTAAGAATTTAGAAAAACTTCTCCAGCTCCTACCCCTGTCTACTTCTGAGTAGCTCCTGGAGCCCCCACTTTGAGAAGGAAAATGGGAAGGGTAACAATTAAGGGTCTGCCAAATCATATGAGAAAAGGTGGAGCAGGGGGTCAGGATAACTCCATACCACTTAAGTTTCCTTAATAAGCAGGCACCTACTGGCTGCTGGGTGGTTTATTGGGTGCCTATCCTGAGGAAGCTGCGTGGTTTCTGAAAAAGTGTATCTGAGATGTGACAGTAGCTGCCAAGACTCATCAAATGTGCCATCTACCTACATCTTCTGATACATGTGAGAACAAATGATACTGCCAGAAGGAAACAGAAATTGTTCCCTAATGACTCAGAGCCCCAGCTCTGAGGACACAGGTGGTATTTGCATTGCATCTTCCAGTTGAAATGCGCACCTTTTCACAGAAAGGAGTCTATAGGTAATCAAATAGCTCAAAGACCAGAATTGGGGCCCTGGGCAAGGGATCACTCACAACAGCATACTGACCAAGTAGTAAACGTCTGCTGTATGTCAGCATAGTGATAGGAGCTTTGCAAGTGTTTATCTTTTAATCTCACTCAGACTCAAAGGAATTGCAATCCTTGATTAGCCACTGTGTGACAGTAAGCAAGTTACTAAACTTCTCTGAGCTTTTGTCTTTAAAATAGAGATAACAATACCTACCCCAGAGAACTGTTATGGGTAAATGATATACTTCATGTTGGGTGACTCGTATTTGCAAATAGCAAATATTTGAATAAAAAATAAAACACATCTTTTGATACCTGAGCCATAGAAGACATTTAATATAATAACATACACAACAATAATTATTATTTATAAGCCAAAAATATATAAGCATAAAATATATCATTTTAAGAGAAGTCAAGTAACTTTCTCACAATAACACTATAAGAGCAGCCCTGGGATTGAAACCAGTTGTGTCTCTTCCCACCCAGCATTAGTGGACATTTCACCGTCATTGTGAAAATCGTTTTTGGCTGGCCCAATCTAGTCAGAACATTTAGACTAAAATTTGAAGGAAAAAAGTACTTGGATTAAACTATGTTGAGCGGGAATCTACATCATTGTATAGGTTATTTGCATATCATAGGTCTTCAGTTTGCTTTTTTAAACCTTTTCAAATTATGGAGTATTTAAGAACAAGTTTCATACAGACTTTAGAAAGCAGAGGAAAGTAACTATTATCTTACCATTTTAATAGGATCTTGAACTTGATGCTGAATTGTCTTCTAGGTTTTTTTTTTTTAAATCCCATTGCCGTTAAAATCATACCGTTTTCCATATTCTTCATACTCTTCCTAAGCACCATTTTTATGGTTGTATACTATCTAACAAGTGGATATGTCATGAGTTTATTTAACCATTCCACTTAGTAGATAGGTGTGAAAAAAAGGAATGATGCCGCTTTTACTATTGCCACAATCACCCCCAGGAACCTGGTGTCCTGCTCTATCAATGCTCGAGATGCTTTCAGTCATTTAATATTTGAGCTTGATGAGTGTCTGCTCTACTGCTGGTGGTAAGTTTGCAAGATTATTATTTTCTGACAGCTTCCATCACACAGATTCTGCATTTCATCCTCATGGTGGTAAAATGTGGACTAACCTGGGAAACTAAGCTCTAGAACATCACATTATTTTGCTAGGGAGAAATATCTTTTGAAGTGAAAACAAGTAATTCACAAAGGATCTTTGGGAAGTCCTACCATTGGTGAATGAAGTCGTTTGTCTGACACTCTGACCAGGGTAATAAGATGTCTCATTGGCAATCTCTCCCCAGTTCTGGAAAATGATTCTGCTGCAACACAACCAGGCCTGGCCTCAGCAAATCGATTGGGTCCCATCTCCAAGAAAAGATCAAATTTGTATGTAAAGTGGGCCCTGGGGTCCCTTCAACTTTAGTTTTAGCTGCTTTACAGAAGTCCTATTGTTTGAGGCCAAATCCAATGCCAAGAGTGAACTGGGGAGAGAATTTCAAGTGAGTCAATAGTGCTCTTTCCCTGGGAAAGTAGGCCTTTCTGAGCCCCCATTCCTCCAGACCTCAATGATGCTTCTCTCAAATGCCTTTATATGGTTGCCCACTATCTACCGTCATTCTCAAAAAATTGCTCTGACATACCATCTCTTGGGCAAGGGGGATGAGGGTGAAGGAACATTTATAATACCTCCTCCATTTTGCCTAGTCAGTGTCCAGCTACCCTCCCCCACCCACCTCTGACCCCTAAGGATTTCTGAAAGGAATTTGAAGAGAGGCACCAAGGACAATTATAGCTCCACAGAATATCAATAGTTACCCACAAATTCACCCTTCACATTATACCATGTTTCTCAGGGGGAGTGCATTGAAGTGGGCTCTTACCTGGTCATAAAATTATACCTAAAGTTTAATTATTTATTACAAAGTGCTATTGGTTGACTTAGGGAAGATCATAGGTGGACAGAACTGAGCCTAAGGGCCCAGCATCTGGTAAGTACTTTACATAAATTAGCTGCTATTGTATGAGTAATAGAGCTGGTGTGGGCAAGGGTGTGCTGCAGGGTTATGTTGGGAGACAGGTCTCACTAGACTGGAAATGCCACAGTGAATATAAGGTTTTGCACTCAAGTTCAAACACCAACTAAATATAGAATGGACATTCTGAAACGAACTTTGGTTTGACTTTTTTTTTTAAACAAAAAAAAGTAGCTTTATTTGAAAGTAATTCCAATGTAAATAAAGTCTTTGTGTGAACTGTGAGACCTGTGCATGGGATTTGAGAGTGCTACCCGCATATACGATGTAAACAAATTGTGTTGTGGGGGGGGAAATGTAATGCATGTAAAGTGTGTGTGTGTTCATGGTTTTGTATTTAGGCAGGCATAAGTGTGCTAATGTGAATGTACGGGTGTGTTTATGACTATGTAGTATGTACCTTGGGTATGGTGTGGGCTTCCAAAAGAGGGAAGGTCAGACATCCAGGATGATATTTATAGGGGCACAGCTGGAAATCTTCTTTTGGCCAGGTCACTGGGCATTTATATCTTGGAGCACGTTCAAAGGAGAGAAGCTAGATGTGGGCAGGGGCTTTGCAACCATGTCCCATGTTAAACAGAGGACTGGCCTGGATAAGAACAGGTTTAAGTGGAGGATGGGGGAATGGGGAGGGCTGGCATTGTGCCCTAAGAAGAAGGATCATGAAGGTCAGCACCAGGGCCAGGAGCTGGAAGCCCCAGAACATAGATTTGGGTTCAGTTTAAGGAAAAGCCTTCTAATTCTAATTGACATTACTATTTATAGATGGGGAGTGAGCTTTCTGGTGTAACACAGACAGCCTCCCATACAATTATTCATAGAGGAGCTTCATACCCTCAATATCACTGGAGGCACATGACAACCTTCTAGTTCAGGCAGGAATAAAATTGTTCCACCTCTCTTTTTTCAAATGTAAGGTGTTAGAGCAGTAAGGCCTTAAAAGGTATCTAATAAATCTCCCTATTTTTTTGACTCATCCAGATCACATAAATTTTAAAAATATACAAAAGATAAAATTAAACTCTCTGTGTGTATAGCGATCTCTTCCCTTCTCAAAGACTTTGTGGTTGGCTAAGGACTGTACTTGAACTGGCTAAGCATGTGTAGTTTCTTAGCAGGAGGTCAAACTCCTAGGATGGTTCTCAGCAGGGCATTGGAGCTGGCAAGGACTAAAAACAGGTCTCTGCTGAATTAAGTTGCTGGGGCCCCTCCTTTCCCTTCGTCCCCTCCCCCGCCTGTGAGGGGGCAGAGGAAAGAGGAGACAACCCCAGGTTTGGTCTATGGCTGGTGACCAATGACGCACTCTCACCAATATAGATTTTGGAGGTGGAGACTATGGAAAAACAGGTGGCTGTGGGGGCAGGTGGAAGGCTGAAGGGGGTGTGGCTTATCAAGGGGGAGTGAAGGACAGTATGGGTGGGGGTCCTGAGGAATCTCAAAAAGAAAATTACAGTCTCCTGAAATAGTGAGAAAAAATAATCGGTTTCTAAAATGTACTTTGTATAAGCAGTTACAAGGAAAGGGTGAAATGTGACCCACATATTCACACCCATGCTGTGATCTCTGAACACTTATGTCCTCAATTCCGCAGGAATAGGGGAACCAAGCACTGATCTCAAGTACCCAAGACTAAAGACTCCAAGCCTATGCCAAGGGACCGTTGGGGTAGTGGGCAGTTGGCAGAGCCCAAGCAGACACAGATATGCTGCCAACTTTCTGGGTGACCTTGGGTAGGCCTTTCCCATCTCTGGGCTTCAATGTCACCATCTCTTAAATGAAAGGATTCAGTTCGACGACTCTACGGGGCCTGTGCAGATAACATGTGGTTGAAATTGGGACAGGGAGACAAGTTTTAAAGCATAAGGAATCCCCACTTCTCTCTTCGGGGTCCCAGCGACCTGAGTGTCCTGTCAGGAACGTTCATCCTTAGGCTTTTAGGGCCCTTGGGTTGCAGGACGCCGCTCCTGCGTGTCTGGCCCCAAGGATTTGGCTGTCCCTGAGGGCGGCTGAGCCAGGGACTCCGCCCCCGCGCTCGCCCCGAGTCCCGCGGAGCCATTAGCGCGATTGCTCACGATTCCCGGCAAAGCTGGTGATTTATGCGGGGCCTCGACGGGGCATTCCCTTGAGCCAGGAACAATTAGCTAAAAGGCAGCGGGAAAGGAGGCGAGGGGGCAGCGAGCCAAGCTCAGGGCGCCCAACCCGGGCTGCAGCCACCTGCCGCCCTCCAGGCGAGCACCCCAGCCCCCCGACTCGGTGGGCCCCACTCACCACGGCGGGGGCGGGGCTCAAAGGCCGACGCGAAAAGGCAGTCCAGGATCCACGCCATGACCCGCGCTCGGTGCCCTGCAGCTCGCCGCTAACCTCCGTGTCGTCCCCCTCACAGGCCGCCCTAAGTAGCCCCCGGTGACCACGCCCTGAGCCGCACCCTGCACCCAGTTAAGAGTGTCTTGGTCACCGGACACCTCGAACATGTCACGAAGGGGGCAGGGCCTCGGGGGATCCCCCCTCCCGCTGGAGGAGAGGCCGCTTGCCCCGCAGCCCCTTGCCCCACGCGGAGGGAAGCCAAGACACAGCTCCTGTCCCGGGAAACTCTGATTCTGAGGGCAGGACCCTTGTCCAAACCCCAGGGAGCCTAGAGTATGAGGGGAGATGCCATCTCGGTCCTGGTGAGCCCCGAATCTGAGAGGAAGGGAAGGTCCCTGCCCTCTCCCAGCCGCCCTTAATCGGGCACATAAAAGCAGGCCTGTCCCTAGAAGTTGGAAGGCGAGGTGGCGCACCTGTCCTGGGGAGTCTCAGATCTGAGGGCAAGAGTATATCTCAGCACTAGAAAACTGTAGGGTTTTAGCTGAGATATTATCTCAGCCCTGAGGAGGCCCAAACTAAGCCGGAAGTGGGGTCTTCTCTGAGATCCCTGAATCTGAAGGGGCGGCATCACCTCAGCCCTGCGTAGCTCCAAGTCTGATTTTAAGTCACTGACTGCTCCATCCTAGAGGACCAAGAATGTGAGTAGGAGAAATGATTTTTGCACACCTCCCCCCACCAAGAAACTCAGAACCTGAGAGTAATTTTACTGCCCCTGCCCTGGGAATCCCTTAAGAAGAGGGAGATGCTTCCCTTCCTGGGGACCTTGTTTTGAGCTGGTTGATCACCAACTAAGATAAAATAATGCAGTGTCAAGTAGGAAGAAATATGGGGTGCCCCCCGTTATTGCTCCTGTCTTACAGATTCCATTTGCCTATACTTTTGCTCTGGCACTGACATAGGACTATGAGCAATCAACGTTTATTTTTAGAAAGAATTTGATATTTGGTATTTTCAATGGGAGGTGGTACTGTGCTGGATTTTCTTACACTTCTTTTATGGCTTTGCATTTTTAAATTTTAAATACATATGGAGGCACATGCCACAACCGGTACAGTGTTTGGGGCCGTGCTCCCCTCCAAATCCTGGGATAGAAGCAGCCGCCAGTGATGGACCATATTAGCAGTAAGGGCTTATAAAACAAAATGTCCCTTTCTCTTCAAGCCCAGGGGCCCAGATTAATCTCTCTCCTGTTTCTCCATTGGTACTTATACAGATGTGACTCCATGCCTTGTTTTTCTCCACTGCGAGAATTGGACTCTTTCGATCAAAACGCTAGTGAGGAGGTAGAAAGAAATATGGAAAATTCTCTTCCAACAGCTACATTGTTGGCAATCATGAGTCCTTTGGGGAGAGCAGTTATTACATTTGCTTTGATAACCACTGATATTAACATTAATGCTGCAAAAGGGGTGCATAAAATGGAAAAATAGCCTGTACTTTGCCATGCAATTCTTAGTAAAGCAGAGCTGCAGTGAGAGTTTAAAGGCCTTCCACTCATTTTCCTTCCTTTCTGGGAAACATGGTACTTCTCTGCCTTTGCACCAATTTCTAAATCATTTCCAATTTCCTCTGTTTTCTAAAAGCAATCAAAGACAACAAACATTCACCAGACCTGCTCTTTTACCAATTTCTGCTTTTCAAATACTTAGTCATCCAAGCCAAACAAGCCTGACATCTAGAAACGTCCAGTTTCAGGCTATGGATATTGAAATCTCAGCCTTACCTCTTCCCAGGAGCTTATCTAGCACCAGCTTTTGAAATAGTCTCAGTGAGTTCCATTTTTCCCCATTGAATGAGCTGTTGCTGTTTTTTTTTTTTTTTTCCCTCTGTCATGTCACAAAGGCTACCTGGTTCAATCCCAAGGTCCTCAGTAACTAAAGTTTCTCTGCTTCCAGAGTAGCTCTACCTGAAGGACAAACCCATGACAGCCATCCTTCTTTGTTGCCTGTTTCTCAAGAGATTTGATGTGTAAATTAAATAAAGCTGAGGACATTCAAATCTAGATTGGAAGCCCAATTCCGCTGTGTACTGTCTGTGTAATCTTGGGAAGGGTTATTTAATCTCTTTTAGGCTTGCTTTCCTCATCTGTAAAATGGGGATATTAATAGTTATGAAGCGGCAGGCAGACCAAAGAATCTACCTTTTTGGGAAAAAAAAAAAAAAAGAAAAAGGGAAATATACAGATCAGAATTCTAAAGAAAAGTTACTTAGAACCATGTTAGCAGTTCCTGCTCTACTTTTTCTTTGACTTACATTTTCTGTTACTTAATTACTCAGTGCTAAATTCCCTTTAAAAATCTTTATCCTTAACCAAATGTCACATAATAGGAGAATGCATTCATCCATCAATCTACTAATTCATTCAACAAATATTTATCAAATGTACTCTAGGTGCCAGATATTGAGCTATGCAAATAATGTTGATTCACTCAATGAATTATTATACAATTATTTTTAAGTGTATAATTTGGAAGCTTATATGATAATCTGAAAATACACTTATGATACTTTTAAACAAAAAAAGACAGGATGAAAAATGTGTGCACACTAATATAAATGGTACAAATAGATAATAACCCTATATATTGAAAAAAAGGCTAAAAGGAAACTCACTGGAATCTTAATCATGATTTACCATGGCAATGCAATTATGGGTAATTTTAACTTTTTATTATTTTCATATTTTAACATTTTTTAATTTTCCTTAATAAACATATATTATTTTCTGGAGTTAGAAAATACTACTTATAGTAAAAAATCTATAACTATGCCTCTGCTGAATAATACTAGGCTGTATAGGGGAATGAGTGTGGCCTTTAAGTTGGGGTTGTGCCAGTGACACAGGGCATTTGATCTGGCTTTGGTGACTCAGAAAAAGCTCAGAAAATTGGTCTGTGAACACTCCTTTCTTATGCAGGGGCTCATAACCAGCTATGGCTACTCCTTTCCAAGAATGCAGGGGGTCTTTAGTGCTCTGATCAAGAAGCCAGGAACCTGCTAGCTTCATTCCAAGGTGTGTACTCACAAAGGGCACATTGGGCATCTTTATCCTCACTCAGATAGTCCAAAGCCTAGAACTAGACATCTTACTGGATCTTAAAGGACTCCCATTGTCATTTCAATCAAGAACCAAGCATTCTGCTCCTAACTTGGGTCATTGTCTGCCTAGAGTTCTTTAGCCATAATAATCAAGTCAATCTGGGGGCTTGTTGCCCTTTAAAACGTAGGCTTTAAATTTTCCTACCTTTTTTAAAATTTCAGGTTAATGTGACAAGCAACCAGTAACAATATTTGACTTTGTTAGGTAGAGTCCATCTTATTTCCTACCTTTTTTACTAAAGCCCCAAGTGCTTGGCACCCAGGTAAAGGGTTGTTAATTTAATGGGGCTCTAAGAATCAGAGGCTGTTAAATCTTGTCGTGGATCAGTGTTTGCCAACATATGATACATTGAGCCAGGTACATCAAAATTAGTTGAAATGTCCAGTAACAATGCAGATTCCCTACTCTCACTCTAGTCTTGCCGAACAAAAATTTCTGATCATAGATACCAGAAAACAGCATTTTTAACAGGCTTTCCAGGGGGGCTTTTATGCCCACTAAAGTTAGAGAAACTCTAATATAAAGGAAAGAAGTGTTTACCTGCAAATCCTCATCAACTATCTCTTCCCACTGCACCCCAACTACAGGGAACACTGAGGCAGTCATCTGAGGAAACTGATCACTTTAACCCCACTCTACTTCCATGGAAAATTGAACAAACCTTAAAACTTGACTCCTGATAGGGTCTAGGTGTATTCAAAATGAGCATACTCCATATAGGTCATCCATTTGGACTTTCTAAGAATTCTTATGTATATGTCTTCACGGTATTTCCTAGTCAGATTATTTCATTTGAATTCCCTACTTGTTGGGTTCCTTGCATAGGGCAAGATAAAGCTGGAGCACAGTGAAAAGAGCAGTTAAAACACCAAGGGTGAGGCTGGACTCACTGGGTGACCGGCTGAGTGATATATCTGCTTCCCAACCAGAGCCTTAGGCTCCTCCTCGAGAAAATGGGAAGCTCAGTTCTGCTCACCTCCCTCTGCAGGTTGTTATGAAAGTCTCTGCATTTTCAGCAGTGAGAGAACAAGGTACTCCACTGGCTGATGGATGTAGGGAATTTGCAGAGTACCAATCCTGCCTCCCAATACCTCCTTTTGAGAAGTCTTATCAGAAGGTCCACATGGAGTACACAGGGACCATACGTGCTCTCTATAGGGAACTCCAAGCTCCAGGACCCCAAGACTCTACCTCCCTGATTTTCTTTTTGGGAAAAATTTAGCTGGGCTTATGATGTACGTATCATTGAAATTATGGGGGACCTGTGTGAGACCTCTTTGGACCTCAGAAGGGTTCTTTTATTTCTCAAGTAGGGTTGTACAAAGAAAACCTGAAGTTCCTTTCCAGCTACTAAACAGCCTTCTTAGGATACACTGCTTCCATAGCACTTTTTTGTTCTTCTGTAGCTCCATTACTTCCAAACATTTTCATATCACTAAAGCCTGGCAAAGTCCTGGCACCTTTGTGAAGCAGAAATAAGAAAGAATTATTCCGGCTTTCTTAAAGAGTGAGGTGAAGGAAGTGGCTAGCCCAAAGTCACCCAAGGGAGGAGAGATGAGCTGAGACCAGCCTCCATATCTCTCCCCTGCTCATTCTTTTCCAGTACTCCTCGCTGGATCCCAAGAGCTGTCTGTCAGTGTGCTGACACCACTCAGGAAAATGCAAGTTTCATCCTGACACCAGAAAGACAGAGCTACAGTTACGCTTCAGTCCCCAAGGAGGCAGAGAAATTGCTTTTAGTTGACAAGCGCATCTCCCACACACACACCCCTCTGGTTGAATGAAAAGATAAAATCGAGTTAAAAATCCCAAATGCGCACTTAATTTTGTAAAGCATTTTGCTCTTTGAGCTAGGGGTAGGCAAGATGAGAGAATTTTCCAACTCTGGGAGTCTCGACAGGGTGGGGTGGGAGGAATAGTAGGAATTAAGGAGACAGAGAAAAAAATGTCAGAAAGAAGAAAAAGTGGGGAGTGATATTTTAGTTTTGTACCACAATCAATAAGAGAAAACAGAGTTATTTGAAGAAAAGAATGAGAAAGAATTGAGGTGTGTTCTTATGCCTTTGAAAAACTACAAAAGCTCCAAGCCCCTGAAATCTCCACTCTAGGTGAAAATTCTGTGGCTTCCAGTAACAAGAGTCTGGGGGCTGATCCCAGAGACGATCCACTTCTGTGTGGTATGAAAGCTCTTGAGCTTTACTAGCTCTGAAGGTCACCTCTGCATATCACTTGTCTATATACGTGTAAGTGTAGCAGCTCCCCATGTGCTATATCTATTTTGCCCCTGACTCTCATTCAGCTTCAGGAGGTTGGTAGGACAGAGATTAGCACAACCCCATTTTATAGATGAAACAACTGAAGTTCACGGAAGGGAAGCTACTTGCCCCAAACCACTGGCTTTTTGGTCTGTTGTTTGTAACCTGTACTTGAACCACAGTTTGTGCCTCCTTCTCTTGAGCTCAACTCCCTGTCATACTACCCATATCCAGACTAAAATCTTGTCTTTGGACATTATATGTCTCCCGACCCCCTTTAGACTCCAGAAACTATAGACTTTCCCCTTGCTGAGAATTCCAAAGCCCTTAGAAAACCTGAGAATCACCACAGCTAAGAATGTCCTTATTCTTAGATGTATTCTGAAATATTCCGTCATGATATATTATGATATAGCGTCATGATATCTGCAACATATTTTCGAATGAGGAGAGTGAAAGAGAGCAATGGTGTGTGAATGCAAGAGAGAGAGAGATCATGAAATGAATGAAGGAGAAAGAGAGAAGGAAAGCGCACGGAGGTGGCCAATTTTTTACGAGAGCATGTACTAGCATTTATTGTGGTATTATTTCAACTTCACTGTATGTTAAAAGTCTGAAAATACAAAATTAAGGGGAATCTCCCCCTAGGCCTCCACCCCAGCTACATACACTAAAATCTGGGGGTCAGTGGTGTATCCCCCTCCCACAGGGCTCCACCTGAGGCCTCCATCAGGCTCACCCAGCCCCAAGCCCAGAACTAGCTCAGCAGGACTAGATCTATGAGTCGTCTAGTGTTATAGCTGGAGGTCAGGTGCTGGGAAATGGCTGAATGTACTAAGTCAGAGTTTAGGGTGAAGGGTTTGGTGACAGAACAGCTAAATTGGAGCCCTAGAAGAGTTCTCAAATTCTAACGATAGCTGGACATTTTTCAAAGACAAATGATTTTTTTTTTAATTTCAAAATTTGCTTACCAAGGCTGAAAGTGTCATTAGAGATAATCTAGTCCAGCCTCATCACATCACAGGGGGTGGGGGAGCAGTGAAATCCAGAAAGGGAAAGTGACTTACCCAGCATCGCCTAGCAAGTTAGTGGCTGAAAAGGGACTAAAAGCCAGATGTCCGACATCCTGGTCCAGGGCTTGGTCCATTACATCATTACTGCCATCCCACCTTGGGTTCATGGGTTCTTGAAAAGTCATATGCCCACCCCAGGGCTTGTTCTCTTCAGACTAGCATGGCTCTTGGGGGATTTGTAGTCATCCACAGTCCCTGCTTCTGGGAGCAGAGCCAGGTGCCTGAAGATGGCACCTGTCACATCCCATTGGAATAAATGACCTCCCTCTGAAACTGAGACAGACCAGGCAGAATCTGGGAACTGCACCTTGAGAGCAGAGTTAGTCCTGGCCCTTGTGGCTGGTGTGCATGGGCATTCAAGCAGAGGGTCATGGAAAATGTCCTGAGTACCGTTTGCTGGGGAGTTTTCTACCTCTCTGGGACCCCAAGTGATTTATTGATTATTTTAGGGGCAGCCACTCTGGTTGATTGGTTTAGCAGCCATTATCCTGAGGGGGGTAGGGTGGGGGGGCCATCTGCCTGATGCTTCCCCTGGTCTGTCTGCTCACAGGATTGGTTCATAGGATAGCTTAGCTGGACCCTTGTGAGCTTGTCGGGATTAATGGTATTTGACCATAGATCATGAGAAATCACATCAGTACCTTTGGGTGGGGGTGGATGGAGCAAGCGGGAGGAGGGCAAGAGAGAGGAAGGGAAAAGAGCAAAAGGGGGAGGGAAGAAAAGAAGGGGGAGAATGAGGAGAGGAAAGTGCAATGAAGGAATTTTGTGAACCAACCGCTGACATTTCTGAGCCTGTAGCTTCTCTCACTTTTAATCACCCTCTCCGTTAATTGCCATTTGTCAGTGCAAATTAAGTCTTTTTCCTCCACTGTAACTCAATCCTAGGACAACCCAATTTTAAACAGAGATGCAGGGCTAGCTCCAGAGCACCAGTTTCCCTTAGCTACAGTATTATTTGTCCTTCCCTCCCTGTGTTCCTCATTCCAGCCATCATAGAGACTGGTATGTGAAGACCAGAACTGAACTGGCTCTGGGAGAAAGATGCTGATGACACAGTATCTTCTGAGCGGCTGTGGATCCATCTACCATGCACCCAATCCCCCCTCTCCTGTTTTCTGGGGCCCAACACTTTCCCCTACTTTCAAACACCCAGAGTTTATAACTTTCCTGCTATTATACCTTCCAGATCCTGGGAGATTTGTCAGACTGCTAAGGGGCAGGGCAATAAGGTGCCATTAGAGATGCATCTGCCTAGGACCAGAGAGCAGCTCTGCTAGAGAAGAGGGACCAAGCTGGGGCCAGATCAAATGATAGAAAGGACATTGACACATTCAGCACGCTATCTACACGTTAAAGAACTGAAGACCACTCTATATTCAGAAAATCCCTTTCCTGCCCTCAAAAGAGAAGGCATTTGGTGAGATCACAGGACTCTAGGTGCCCAGTACCTTAGCAAATCACAGGAAAACAAGTCTCTGAGTGACTGGACTCTGACTTTGTTTTCAAAGTGGGTTCTGGGGTGCCAATGTCAGCAACAGGAAAGGAAGAGACTGTGTAGCCTGGGTACAGGTCATGGGCTGTCAGGTCTCCCCACTGGGCAAGGGTCTGGGGCTCAGTATCCTGGGCCTGCAGCTACAGCTCTCTCCCATCTCCCTAGGGAAAGAGCCACCAGTACATCCTCTCCTAAATGGGCATACCTTGCTATATTCAGATCCCTTTACTCAAATCTACTCAGTAATAATGAGATGCCCTGAAAGGTATGGGATCAGGGAGTGAATGCGGAACCTTGACAACTCTGGCTTTTTTGCCCTTCCTTCTCATGTCAGAGGAAGAAAAGGACCCTCTCTGGACCACCCCCACTTGTATTCTGAAGCTCAGCCCCTCCTGATGCTGCTGATGCTGCTGCTACCTCAGCCACCAAGTAACCTCTTACAGCTTTTCCACTTTCACTGACTCCTTCCCTCTGCCTGTGCAGATCTTAACCTTCCCCTTTCCTTCAGCCTTGGTCTTCAGCACCTTGAAAGAGTCTTCTACACATGCTCTCCTCACTTTCCCCCTTGCACTCTTTCCTCTGTCCAGTTAGATGGCTTCCACCCTCTCTACACATGCACATACACACACATACTTGGCCCCTTTCAATGCAGTTACCAGTGTCCCTTTGCAGGTTTAATCCAAGGGGACACATCTCTGTCCTAATTTGATTTGCATTCTCTGCAGAATGCCACATTTTGCATCTCTTTCTATTTACTGAAACTCTCTCCTCCCTTAATTCTGAGGACACTGTGCTATGCTAGCCTTCTTACCTCTCATTACTCCCTCTGGCTCTGCATTCTCCTCTAGCACCCTGAATGCATGCATCCCTCAAGGTCCTGTCCTTCATGCCCCATTCTTATGTGGAGGGGCTCATCTTCTCTAATGGCCCTTATCTCTCCGGGTCACTTGAGCTACCTAAAACAGTGTCCTGCGTATAGTCGACACTTAATTAATATTTACCTAATTGATTAACATTTGTTAATTGCACAGTGCCTGGTACATCACAAATGTACCATAAAGACTATTATTGGCATTTTACAGTTTGCAAACATTTCCTGTATATTTACCTAACTTCATCCTTATAATAACCCTATGAGGTTGATACTTTCTTATTTACATTTTTATGGATGACAGGAGAAGAATGGAGCTAACATTTGTTTTCTGCCTATTCCATGCCAAGTGCTTTATACACATTTTAATTTAATTTTCACAACAGCACTGTGAAGTAGGTGTTCTCAGCCACATTCTACAGATGGAAAAACTGAACCTCAGAGAGGAGTCCAAGAGTATATAATTTACCTCCTCTGCTATTTCATTGTTCTGCAAATTTGATCATACCAAATTTAGTGAGAAATAACAGGGAGGCACACAAAAGGTATCACAGAGTGATATTATAATTGTTTACATACAAGTACTTTGGGGGGGTTGCATTCCTATTAAATTTAATGTCAGGCATATAGAGAGCTAAAGAATAAAACAAAACCCTTGTATTTCCAAACATTTTCTGCCTTTCCCCTGAATATTATAATAATAGGAATTGGTTATTGAGTGCTGACCATGTGCCAGGCACTATGCTTAATGTTTTACACATGTACTTTCATTTATGCCTCACCACCGCTCTAAGAGGTAGGGGCTGTTATTATACCCCAATTTATACATAAGGTTATTGTGCCTCCTAAGAGTTAAGTCACTTGTTCAAAGACCTCCTGGTTAATTTGTAAACTAATGCAAGTTTAAAGTCAGGTTGGTCTGACACCAAAGCTAATATTCTTTTAATGACACTAAGCTGTCTTTCAAAAGATAGGGAAACCAAGGCTCAGGGAGATTGTGACGTCAAGTCTCCTGACGCTGTATATTTTTTTCCACTTTGCTCCAGTTGCCAGCATCACTTTGCTGAAGGGACTGTTTTGTATTGTCAATAATCCTTATATATCTGTGGTCTGTCTCCTCAACCACATTGTCGGCTCTGCCAAACCTCTTTAGATCCCCCACAGACGGTTCTCACTAAATACTTGTCAATTGATAAGCATGGAACTCTCTTCACTTGGGAGAATTATTAATAAACTATCAGGCTTTAACAAAGCCCTTCTTATCTCCAAAGGAATTGAGTCCTTGGTGCTTAGGAGATGTATCAATTCCTCGCCTTCCTGCAGCTTGAAGTCAGGAGCCCACACTGTCCGCCTCCACACAGCATCCATTCTCTAGGGAGCCTCAGTAGCGTCAGAATCATTTCACCAAAGACTAAATTATGTGTGTGACTCTGGGAGGGTGAGGTCTCTGTAAAGGAGGGGAAGAATGAAAGGATGCCGCATGCAGATGGGCACTGGGATGTTTGTCACCATCTGAGATGATGTGTCAACCTCTCACAGCCACACTCTATAGAATTAGCTCTAAAGATTGATCGTTGATGTTATTATTGGCAGTATTAATAATACTTCTTACATTTGTACAGTGAGCTTCCACTTACGCAAAAGGTTTCCACAAATATTTTATTATGTTTAATCTGTGCCAGCCTTCTGAAAAACCTTTTGGGCTTCAATATCCCCCGAAGAAACAGTCCTCTGTCCAGTTTATGGGACTGGGAGTCACCCCAGGGAAACAGAGACAGACAGCTGAGACCCTGAGAAGGACAACCTTAGCTGGCTGGAATTAAAGGTCAGCAGTAAGTCCCACTGAGCCATGAAACATGTTTGGAGCCTGAATGCCAATCTCCAACCTCCTTTCTTCTCTTTGCCCATTCTCAGACCCACTGGGACCTCCCAGCCCAAGCAGAATCTTTATTTCCTCCCACAGCAATAAGAATTTACCCTTCCCTGTCCCTTCCCCCACCAGTGGCCTCAGGGACACTTTTGTGGAAGGAAGCTCATCAATTATCTCTTCCCCTCCTCCCAACCAATTTTCTCATGCATTTGTATGAGTTCGCTTAGCACCCTGCAAAGAGACAGGCAGTAGTAATAATCATAGCTAACATTCACGCAGCTTTTACTATAAGCCAGGCACAATAATAAGCACTTTGCTTGTATAATTTCTCTTCATCCTTGCAATATTACTATGAAGAAGGCTTATCAGGATCCTCATTTGAAGTTGAGGCTCTGAGTGAGTAAGCAGTTTGCCCAAGGCCACACAGCTGGCTAATACAAAGACAGGATTCGAACCCAGGCCTGGCTACAAGCCCCTCCAGTATACTGTCTCTTAGTACTGGCTTCCATTTCCCAGATACAAACTGTGAGATGCAGAGATTGAAAGGTCTTGTGGCATTCAGAGGAAAGAGTCTCAGGAAGTCAGAAAATAATTTTCCTCCCGTTTCTACCAGTAACAGGCTCGATTACTCTGGTGATCTCTGGGTGACTCACTTAAAGTTCCCTTTCTCTGAATCTGCAAGCAGGATCCACAATGTGTGAGAGTCAGATGAACCAAGAAAGGTTAATCTCCTCCAAATCTATAGAGTTTAAAGCACCTTGCAAATGCAAAGTGTTCTTATCATAATCCTTAACATTATTATTCCAGCCTATTCATCTACCAATGAACCTGGGATAGAGTCTTAGCGCTGCCCCTGGATTCTAGTGCCATTTAAGTGCCAAGACAAATGGTCTTAGGGAGTCAGGGGTGATCCATTATCTGGATATGGATTATTTCTCAGGAGTAAATCGTTAGCCCTGTCGGGTGGCTGATGAATTCTCCCACTGCACCTGGGGGCTCATTTCTCTGCATGAAACGTGCAGGGAATGCAAGCAGACAGCAGCTGGAGTCGCAGTGTGACTCTGCAGACAGGGTCCTGGGGGCAGGGAACAAGGATGTGCTGGTTAGTTTCCAGGGAGCAGCAATTGACTCCACCCAACGTTGAGTGAGAAGACAGGTAATGAACCCCATTTGTGCACAGCCCAATCCAGGGCAGAAAGAAAGGGGTAGCCCCTGCTCCCTCTTTATTCTTGAAGCATCTTTGCAGAGAACAAAGCAAAAAGAAGCTGACAGACTCATGAACAAGCAGTTACTGACAGAGAGATGAGAAGAACGGGCAACGGAAAGTAAAAAATAGAGAAAGAAAAGGATAAAAAGAGGGACAGGGAAAGGAAAGAAAAATGAATAAAATAAAACATCACGGAGAAGAGACACGTGGAATAAAACGAAAAGATTAAAAGGAGAAATCCAGAAAGAGGACCTATGAGGAAAAGGAGAAAGAAAGACAAAGAAAAATAGAGTCAGAAAGAATCACCCCCAAAGGTAAAGACAAGTAGGGAAAAAGGAAAATAGGAAAAAATGAAAATATATGGGAAAAGACAGATTGAGAGGGAGAGAGAAAACAAACAGAAACAGAGGAAGAGAAAGTGGGAGAAATAAATAAAACAGAAAAATCAGAAAAGGCTATGGAGAAATCAAAAAAAAGAACAGGTAGAGGTATAGAGACATAGTGAAAAGGGGGATATAGAAGGGAGGATAACTGGAAATTAATAGATGAAGAACGTGGTGCACCTCCTGGTGCACCAAATCAAGTACAACTTGGATTTCTCTTTTGCAAACAATGTAACCTAATGGCATGTACCCTCACATTAATCTGAAATTATAAAAATATAAGCAGATTAAGAACGTTGAGAAACATGGAAGAAACTGAGGTCTATAGGGAGCCCAGAAATGATTTTCCCCGTCTCTCCCTCCCACTTTCTCATGGGGTAAAGTACTGAAGGCGAAATAGAAAGGTAGAGACAATCACAAGAAATAAAGGCTGCAGACAATGTTCTGAACACATAGAAGGACACATGCACACACACTGCACAAAATCAGCCAGACACAGAAACACATTGGGAGGCAACCAGGCACACCCAGATACACAGGTGCTGAAAGTCTTGAGACAGGCAGAGACAGACCCATAGCAGACAGGTATCAACAGAGCCAATGTGCACACAAGGATGGGCATGAGCAGAAACCAACAAGAAACTAGATTCACTGCTGCTGAGGATGACACAGAGACACCACAAAAAACGGACATCTGAAGAGACAGGTACAGAAGCAGATACCAGCCAGGGTGGGAAGAGGAGGTTTTGTCTAGCTCTGTTCCTCCTCTCTTCTCTTTGCCTTCATAAAGTACCCTAATAAAGGGCATTTACCTCCCTGGGTCTTCTGCCCTCAGGACTTTCCTCTGGGCTTTGTGACCACAGTGTTTTGTATTTACATAAACTCAATCCTGCTAACTAGTTTGTTAGTTACTATGTCACCTTCCCAGGGAGCAGTTATCCCTTACAAATGTAAATGACCATATCCAAAAGGCCCCTTCAGGCATGAGTGTCAATGGTGGAATATCAGGTCCTGTGAAGACAGAGTTGAAGTCTGTCTTAATTCTTATTCCAAGACTAGGATTCCTTTTTCCCCCAGTGTATCATCATCCTTCTTAATTTCACCTGGCTTTCTCTTACTCCTCTGCTCAGTGAGAGGACTGTTATAACATTTCTCTGGCTACAAAGTGTTTCTTGCAAAAGAAAAGTTTGAAAACCTCAGGGTTACACAGGGCCAGATAAGTTCTAAGGGTCTTTCCAGCTCTGACATTCTGGGATTTTATGACTAAGAGCTAATTTGTTCAAATCTAAACCCACAATAATTGGACAGAACTTGATTGAATTTTCTGAGCAAACATGGCGTCACTGTCTGCCCCAATAAATATTTAGCCATGACCCCAGTTTATTGATTTTGTGAAATATCAATATTTCTTGGCGTGGTTTCCGACACTAACTGGTAGACCCATGATGATGTGAAATATGCAGGCTCGAGATGCCCTTCCAGGAAAGCCACAGATGGTTGTTTTTGTGTCCATCTGCCTTGGCCTGACACACAAACTGCACCACTCCTTATGACTAGTGCAGGGCATATGGAGGGGTGAAACAACTGCCTTTGAAAGGTCCATACTGCTTGGGTGGACAAATCAGGTAGGCCTAAAAGTTCAAGGATGCTGTAGCCAGCTGATCACAAAGAGAACCTTAGTGAACAGGGATTTCCTTGTGCAACATTACTTTGATGATTATAAATATCCCTGAGAGCATCTGCCTCACTTAATATTCATTCATTCATTCATTCTACAGAGAGTGCTTTCTCTGTGCCAAGCTCTGTGCTAGAACTAGGGAAATAGACACGAGCAAGCTACAGTCAAATACCTCTGAATTATCTCAATTAGAATCAAAATTGTGATACAGTTGGGGGCAATAAATAAGCCAAATCCAAGAAATATTGATGCCTCTCAGCATCAACAAACTTAGGCTATGGATAAATATTTATGAGATGAAATAATTTGGTAGGAATATTACTGTATATGCACACTTTTAATTATTCCTACAGGCAAAACTGATGAATCAGAGACCTTTTTTGTATGCAATATTCAAGGTGCACAGAAGTCTTATAATTAGTTCAGGTAAAATAACTTGATTGGTTCCTAAGTACAACTGTAAAAAGTGCAAGTTAACTTAATACTTTTTATTTATCTTTTAGTTACACATTCTTGGCTTGTTTATCTTTTAGTTACACATTCTCAGTGACAGGGTTGCATTTATTGGTGATGGTTTGAGAGCATTGTTTTTTGGAGAGAATTAAGGCATTATTGGAAGAGAAGGGAAGATTAATTCCTCTCTTTGATGCTGCTGTGACACTAATCCTGTCATTCCCAAGCAGAGATACATTTGTGTACGTTTGTGAGTTTGTTCTCTTGATCATTCATTATTTTTCTTAATTAAATCATAACTGTATATATTAGTGCATTTATGGGATACAATGTGCTGATTTGATATACAATGTGGGAAGCTTACATCAAACTGGTTAACATAACCATCACCTCACTTATTTATTTGCTGTGGTAACACATTTATACGCTAAACAATTTTGAAATGTATCATTGCATCGTGCACATCAGGTGAGGTCCCACAAAATACCCTCCCTCCTTCTGGCCTTACCCCTCCCCTCCCCTCTCTCTCCTCTTCCCTCTTTCTTTGTGGATTATAGTTGTATTTTATCATTTGTATGAGTGCACAGGTGATTATATATTGGTTTCATAGTAGGGCTGAGTACATTGGATACTTTTTCTTCCATTCTTGAGATACTTTGCTGAGAAGAATATGTTCCAGCTCCATCCAGGTAAACATAAAAGAGGTAAAGTCTCCATCTTTTTATGGCTGCATAGTATTCCATGGTATA
>CAUYQV010055067.1:0-12045 GCA_963574575.1 Galagoides demidoff
CCTATATATCTGTCTAACAAGGGTACAAGTGAACTTTTCTAGAACTAGAATATAAATGTTTTGATACAATGACTAAGCAAATGACATGAAATTTATGTTAACCAGCTTGATGAAAGTATTTCAAATTTTATATGAAAACAGTACAATGTCCCATGTTTGCAATAATGTATACAGCTATCAATTAATTAAAAAAAAAAAGAAAGAAAGATCTGCAGTCATTCTAATATTCTTCCCCTTGCAGGTTATGATTTTCTTATATCTCGCTGGTTGCAGGACTTTCTCTTTCATATTAACTTTGGCAAAGTTAATTACAATGTGTCTAGGGTTATTGAGTTGTGCTGGGGTTCTGACACTGCTATCTGAATTTCAGTATCTCTTGTCATGTTTGGAAAGTTTTCCTCTGAGATCTCTTGGAGTAGAGCATTTGTGCCTTTCAGATCATTCTCATCACCTTCAAGAATTCCAATAAGGTGAATGTTTGCTTTTTTGGAGTGGTCCCACAACTCTCTCAGGGAATAATCCACCTTTGTTCTCCATCTCTTCATCTTTGAGCATTTGGGAGCATTCAAAAGTTTTGTCTTCAATGTCAAAGATACTTTCTTCTGCCTGCCCCATCCTAGTACTTAGGGATAATACTATATTTCTTAGGTCTTTGAGGGATGCAAATTCTTGCTTCAATTTATCAAAATCTTTGGTGATTTTATCTTTGAATTCATTGAATTCTTGAGACAACTTTTGAATTGCTCCTTGAACTTCTAATTCCAATTTTACTGCAATTCTGTTAACCTTATTTGCTATCCAAATTCTGAACTCAATTCTGACATCTCAGAATGGGATCTTCCATTGCATCTCCTTTGTTGTACTTTGGGGGAGTTGATCTACTCTGGTTATTCATGTTGCCCAAGTTTTTCCACTGATTTTGCCCAATTTTTCAACACTATTTTTCACCATTTGTTTAAAGATACTGGTAAGGTGGGATTAAATTGAGGGCTTCTGAAGATGTAGTTAACCAGCCCTTTACCAGAGTGCTGGGACTGGTGGCTGTGGCTTTTCTCCTATGGCTTTACCAAGGTCCCATTCAGTACTACAGCCTGTAACTCTGGGGACCTGCTTGGTATGAGATAGCTGGTTGGGCCTATCTTGTATTTAGCTAGGCTCTGACCAATCCTCGTGGATCAGTGACTTTTGGGTTGAAATCTCAGCTGTGGAGGAATACAAGCAATTAAGATGCCCTGCCTCCACACTGGCAATAACTAGGAGAGAAGAATCAGACCCTCCGTCTACAACACAACCAGGGTATAACCTTAGAGAGTCCCCGGGTGATTGGCTCCAATCAAGAGTTCCAAACCAATTGTCCTGGTCAGTACAAACACAAATCAAGTGGGAGAGTTCAAAAGCTCTCCAGCAACTGGACAGCAGGGGTCCACTGGCAGCTCAAGTGTGACTTGCTCCAGTGATCCATGGAGTCAGATAGGCCTACCCAGCAAAAGAATTATTCCAGGGGGGCTGGTGCCTCCTTTCCCACTTTGCATCATCATCACCACCAGTCACTGCTTACCATGCAGGGCTGCAGCCCAGCTCTCTCTAATACTCAAGTACACCAGGTATTTGCACTTAAGTCAAAGAGTAGATAATGCCTCACCAACCAGACCATTTCACTGTGCAACCTTTAGTCAGGAGGAGTTCAGGCCTGATTCCCTCCAGTGATCATTGGAAACTGAGGAGTGTTCTACCTTTGTCTGTACCCAGCTGGGTTACTGTGGAGGAGTGTGGTTCTCTCCCTCAGAGGCCACGCCTCCTCTGCTTTGGCCACACTCCACCTCTGGAACCCCTGCAGGTCAGGTCAGTTTCCCTCAGTTCCACAGAATCGGGGAGGTGTCTCTCCCAAATTTGACCCCAGTAGGAGGGACTGTGGGGCCACCACCACTGTCAGGGATGGTGCTGCCACTGTCAAAGGTGGTGCTGTGGTCTGGGGTACTGCTGTGCACAGGTCACAGGAGCCAGGAGGGGAGCTGGAGAGCATTGCCACTGGCCAAGTGGGTCAAAAGAGTGGGTGGTGAGATGGAGGGCTGTGACCCTGGGTCACAAGAACCAGGCAGGGAGCCAGAAGGCGGAGCCTCTGGCTGCCAGCTGTGGGTTGCAGTAGCTAGGGAGACAATGGGTGGCCCCTCAGGTAGCAGAAGCAGGCGGGGTGCCGGCAGCGCCCTGGTGGTCAGTGGTGCAGTCCTGCGCTATGCTCATTCCAACATGGGCAAGTCTCTCTTCCCTTGTGATTCCCTGCCTCCACCAAAGTTATAGTTTCAACACAACTACTACCCCATAGCCCATGAGATGCCCCACCTCAGCAAAAATCTACCAGACACTCCTCATTCTGCAGTGGGTAGTCTTTCATACTACCAGGAGAGGGGGGAGGGGTGGATTGGGAGTTCAGGAAGACAGGGAGAAATTTAGATCAACTTTTGTCCCGGGCAGTGGTATCTCTCTGTGGAGGGAGTCCCAGCCTTCAGTTGTTCTCTCCCCTTTGGTGAAACAAAAGGTTCTGTTCACTACTTACTCTCATTGCGGGGGAGGGGAAGGATTTGCATCCTCTTTGGGATGGGTTTTGTACCTGAAATTTGTTTCCTTGAAGTCCCAGCTTGTCTCAGCAGGGATGATGTGAACCTATCACCCTCTATCTCAGCTCAGCTCCTGATCTTCCGCTTTATTGGTTCTGACCATTGTTTCTCCCTCTGGATGGGAGCCTCTACTGAAAGCTGGCTTCAGTCAGACATCTTGCCTCTTTCCCCCGTCTAAACCTTTTTCGTCCTAGTTTTAACTGAGGAACATATGTTCCTTTGATAACTTTTCTGTTGTTTACTAAAACAATTTCTTACAAAAAGAAACTATCAACAGAATAAACCCAAACTCTGTAAAATAAATTAAAGAAGTTTAATCTGAGCCAAGTATATGTGACTGTGGTCAGGGAGCACAATAGCAAGAGATCCTGAAAAAATGTTACCTAGGCAGCCAGGTTACAGTTTGATTTTATACAATGATGGAAACTAAAGGTGAGATCACAGATCAGTAAATGGAAGATACATTGGTTCGGCTCAAAAAGGTAGGACATCTCAATGTCAGAGCTTACAACTTACACATGGGTATAGGGATTCTATTAGTGGCAGTTGAATCAAAGAGCCAAGATTTGTCTAAAGAACTAAAGTCCATAGAAAGAGTGCTTGAATTAAGATAAGGGGTTCTGCTATCAGTCATGAGATGCTATGCCAGAATCAAGTTAGAAAGTAAACCACATATATCTTATGGTTAATACACAAACCTGCTTAATGAGGTTTTCTTGTTTTAAAGTATGATCTACTAGGCCTCAGAGAAAGCAATTTGGGCAATAGAAAAAAGAAAAAGGCCATATTTCAGTCCCCACATTCCCCTCTAGCCAAAGATCATTCCATGGAATGTATGTATACACCAGCAACCAACAGGAGGTCTCATGGCACTATGAAGGTGCACTCTGACTTTGTCTATTTGATCATCTAGCACTGATGACAATAATTCTGATGTTAGTGATGTCAGGGAAAGAACATGGTTTGGCCTAATTTAATGGCCAATTGTTTAAGAGGCCAGGCAGGGTTCGGTCTGAGAAAATATCCTGAATCAGATCTATTCTATGAGCTATCATGATGCAAGTCTTTGATCATATGCTGGAGGCCTGAGGTTCTGCTGGGACCATAGAAATAGCCAAAGACCCTCTATCTTTGCTTGATCCCTGCCCCAAAGTCTGAGGCCTGTCCAGAGACAAAAGAGGTATTAGGAATTAATTCTTCCTGTCCCCCTAAAGACATATTTTTCTAAACAATATTCAGGATATTGGGGACAATCCCTCAGGTAAGTAAAAGTCTAAACATAGGGAACCTCTGACCACTTTCCCTCTCTTTGGCAGAAGAGATCTAATTGCAGGATGATGCTTGGGTTAAGGGTCCTGCTCTTGGGCCAGGATTCTCCATCAGCAACTGGTATTGGGATCAGGCTGTGTTGTAACCTCTCTGTGAAGCCTGTTGAATCCCAATATTTTAACAGTAATCCCAGAGGAGAATTGGGAAAGGGAACTAAGGTTTTTCTTTTGTCCCATGGTTTCTATGAGACAAAAGAAAGAGAGTAGACTCCCTGCCTGACCAGATGTCTCCAGGACCAGCAGACAAGGGTCAAGCAGAGGCAGTTTCGTTAGGCCCTATTCATGACTCCCCAGTTGACCACCAGACCAGGCACCCCACCTGCAATGCACCATCCCAGACTCCAGGGTGTCCCAGTCCATGCCCCGTCCACACCCAGTGTCCCTCATCCCCATGCCTTATGACACACATGGGTGTTGCTGTCAGGTGTCGTGGATGATTGGTGTCACAGAGTATAAGTTTGCTATTGGAATAGTATGGGACAAAGACGACTACCACCTTAAGATGATGAGTAGCAAAATTCTTTATTTCTCCACTAGTTTAAATTAGCCAGTTCTGCACATACACACTGTTAATCAATAATCATTTCATTCTATAAGGGTACATGTGAATCTTTCCAAATGTCAAATATAAATGTCTTAACACAACAATTATGAGAATGACATGATGACTATGTTGGCCAATTGGATGAAAGTATTTCAAATTGTATATGGAAACAACACACTGTATCCCATGATAGAATTAATGTACACAAATATGATCTAATAAAAAATGTTTAAAAAATAATCATTCCATAAACTCAGTGACATATTATAAAAAGACAAATTGACTTTTATTAGGTTCCTGTCAGACTACTGATTAAGTGATACACATGTCTGCTAGACAAGTAATACACATTCTTCTAAGTTATTCATTATGCTCAAAATAGTAATTAAGGAAACACACTATCAACTCTCTGACCCAATTCTTGATAGATACGGAAATGGCCACAGGGGGATGGAACTGACTGTTTGTCTATTCTTTGAAGCCTTAAGCCGTCTGGAGGCAGTAATTTGATTTTGTCAAATCTGCAGGTTCCAAAAGTATGCGGATGCACCTACGGGCCCCGGCCCTCTTGGCCCTGCTCAGCGCAGTGGAATGTCACTCTCCTCTGGCAAGGGCAAAGGTCATAGTGGGGGTTCTACCTCAGAGCCTCCTAGATTGTAGAAAAACATGACTTTTATTCCTGCTCACTCTCAGAGGTAAAAAGGCACAGGTACATAAGCTTTCCACCTACACATGGGAGATTCCTGCCCTTGCCTCCCAATTGTCTTTTCTGATCTCTCTCAGGAGGGTTTCTATGGGCAAGATGCTCCAATTAGGAAGAAGGGAAATTAAGGAAAACAATATGTGCCTTAGGCCAGAAATTATGGCAACCTTTCCTTAGGATGTCAATCCCTCTGGTCCCTGGACTTAAGCATTTGTATCACCTCCTCAACCCTTTCATTATGATGCCCTTATTTTCTTGGCTAGAATTAAAATTTCTATTTAACAATTACAGACAATGAGATCTTCCTCTCCATTTTCCAGCCTTATTACATGGCTGTCAGAACTGGTTATTCCCATTAACTTCTGAATTTGACAGTTTTAAAATTTTTCCATTTTTTCCACACAAACTTCTTTCTAAATTTCCTGTCACCAACCTTATCACATCTTAGATTATCCACATTGTGCCTAGACTTTCTGTTTTTGTCCCAAATTTTCCTGTTTACTTACCTTTTCAAAAATACATCCTCATATCCTTAACATTCTTCACATCTCTCTCTCCTACTGTTTCCTTTACCACATTAACCCATTCCTCTCTGTTCAATCTTTTCTTTGCAAAATTTTATTTCTATATTCACAGTCATTTTTACCTCTCCTTTTTATATTTTTTCAAATCCACTGAAACCACCTCTGACTTACGAAATTGCATATATATTTACACATTTCATGCCTTTTCACCAGCGCATCCTTGGTGCACCTCATATACACAACCACATGCATCCAGACATCCAGATGTTCCACCTCTAACAACTTTAAACTTTAGCAAAAACCCTAAGAAACAGCAAGTTTTGAACTGTTCATTACAAACATCTATTGTCTTTATTTTATCCAATTTATCCTATAACCTATGAAAATCAGATGTTCACACAAGTAAGAACGGAAATTTAAACACTTTAACATTTTGCTAATAACTTGGAAGACCTGGCCATTCTCACTAAAGCAATGATACCAGAAATTAGCGCTACTGACGAAAAATCACACAAGCACAGACCCAATGTATATCCCCAAATTCCAGTTATGAGACACAAAAGAAAATAAACATTTCTTCTAAGACCATCTAACTTAACCATTCCAGATGCTGAGGAGACATCCCCATGGGGAATGTCCTCACATGCCCTCATCACACCCCTATTCTCAACAAAAATTTTATCAGGCATAGGGGTAGGGAAACCCCTATGCCTGGCAGAGAACTAATAATAACAATGTTTCCACCCTCTGTATGACCCCACCTCCTGCTCCAACCCCCAAATATAGCAATACAATCATGGGCAAACCCAGAAAAGTCAGAGTTAGTTCACCTAGAAATCAAAAACACAAAGGCTTGCAGAGGAAAGCCAGGACACCATGATACTGAGTAGAGCTTTACAGTTAGGGGTAGGACAACTGCAAAGCAGCAGAAAAAGAGTGTGCAACAACTTAACCTGAGCACCTGTAGATTACACTGGGGCTTGTAATTTATCTTTCACCATGTGGGGGTGGGGAGGGAAGAGAGAAACAGATGTTCTGCCAGTTTAGGGATCAAACACAGGAAAACAGGTCAACAGGATGCCATAGAGCACTTCTAAACAGCCTCTAACAAACACACACAAAACGGAGCCTCCAACAAACAGAGAAAGCATCCGCTAACATATAGACAAAAAAAAAACCTCCAACAAACTTATAGGCATCCTCTAACAAAACACAGAAAAATCCTCCACAAACATCTCTCTGGCACCTCACCTTACCAGAGCTACAAGGGTTCTTCTATAATGAACAGGAAATCCTGGATTTCAGAACCAAAATTTTTAGTACCTCTGAAATTAGATGTTCCCTAGTCTTTGGTTCCCAGTGTCAAGAATGAGCACTGTGCCAAGCTGATGGCAGAGTGATCACAAACAAAAAAATGATCCCCATTACCATGCATTTATTACAGAATAAAATCACACAAAGTATAAGGAGAATACATCTCAAAGAGCAAGACAGGTCCCTCTCCATAAGTGGGGAAGGGACCCCATAGGATGGACACACACTGTCTTTAATAGACTAAGTTTCCTACTTTGTCCCCTCTGTCCCCTGGAAGGATTGCCTATTGCCTTTCTCTTTGAAGTGACAGCTTAGGGTTGTGTGCCTCTTAACACACAGGCATCTTCCCCATGAACCTTCCCTACTGGGAGTTTCAGAGATTGCAGCCCCAGTTCAGGCTCTCTCCACTTGCTACTAGCAAGCAGTCAACAGATACAAAAGCACTTTATCTTGGCTAGCACAAAAAGAGGAAACTAAGAAACATAGGCAGAGCCAACATGAAAAGAAGTCAACACACCAGTGCAGGCAGTGAGCCTGGCTTTATTACATACATAAATAAGTGAATAGAACACATATATGTTTATAATCAAATAGAACACATCTAAACTTATAAACAGAGCACACTTGAGAGAGAGGTGTGGGTATGTCCTTCACAAATGAGAAAGGAACCCTTGTCATTTTTCCTCAGACTATTTATGTTTCCAGTTTTGCTCTGCCTATTTCTAATATTTAAGCGTTTCTAAATTCATGCTTATGCATTGTTAATGTTATATAACATCTATCTCATACTCCTTCCCACAATTCCATTTTTATTGATATGCCTAGGTGGAGGCAAATGTAAATGACATTACAACGAGGAGCTCCACATCAAAAGGTCAAGTTTAGGATTCCCTACTTGGCACTGCATAGATTCTTGTTGCCCGAAACCACAGAAGCTCTAGTGGTTTGACATTTAAATCCTGTGGTCTTATGTCTTCTCTTCTCAGGGGTCCTGGTGTCCAATAGAAGCTCTTTTAGTTCTATATAAAGCCTTGAGTTGGGTGGGTTCCTTTGTCTACTGTTTCCTTCTTGCCCTCTTCCCCTTCTGTCCCTAAAATTATCCCCCCTCTGGAGATTCAGACTTGAAATCTTGACAGGAAAAGGGTGATGACCATTCAAAGCTGCTTCCTGCTGACCATGGGTGAAGGCCTGCCTATAGGGCCCTCTCCTCAGCCTATCTTACCCTGTTCCTAGGGACTGGGGCTTAAGGAAGGTGATCAGACATCCAGAGGGTTCACTGAGATCTCCTGGGAGCCTTGCATCATCATTATCTGCATGTGGAATTGTTGAAGTCTAGAGGATACAAACTTAACAAGAAGATAAAACGAGCAGTATTATAATGGCTACTATTGGACTCAAAGTAGAGGGTGACAAAGTATCTCAAGGAAACCACTTTTTTACCACGGTTCAGATACCTCCTGTCAACTGTTTTCTGTGGTCTTTTTATAGCATAGCAGTATTCAAAAGACACTAAACCCAAGTCTCACTTTCTCCAGAAATATTCACATAAAAGCACTCCTTTTACAGTGAATTCAGTGTTTTACAAACTTCAAGCTTACATCAAGACTTTCTAGGTTCAGCGTCTATAGCTCAGCAGCTAGGGTGCCAGCCACATACACCAGAGCTGGTGGTTTCAAACCCAGCCCAGGCCTGCTAAACAACAAGGACAACTACAACAAAAAATAGTTGGGTGTTGTGGCCAGTGCCTGTAGTCCCAGCTACTTGGGAGGCTGAGGCAAGAGAATCACTTAAGCCCAAGAGTTTGAGGCTGCTGTGAGCTGTGACGCCACAGCACTCTATCAAGGGTGACATAGTGAGACTCAAAAACAAAACAAAAACAAAAAAGACTTTCTGAAAGGATAAGCTCTTATTTAAGCATCTGATTATTTAACAACCAGAGTCCACTTTGATAAAAAGTGGAGCCAAAGAGGGGAGGTGGAGCAAGATGGTGGAGGGGATGCATCTCTGAATCAACTCTCCTGGTGGTTTTAGGTGAGAGTGGGGGTGCTGGATCCTTCCCTGCATGGAGTGTTTGCACAGACAGGCAACGTAGGCTATGCAGCAAGGAGGCAGACTGCTGGATTGGAATTGTGACCCCCAAACCACAGTATCTGCCAGAGAAAACTCGGGGCGCAGCTGAAGCAGCACCAGTCACGGTGGCCAGCAGCCAGTGGCCTGAGATGGCAGAAACCAATCCCTCCCCCGGATTGCTGCTCCCAATTAGTGGGGAGATTGGGTGTTTTGCAGAGACTGTGGTGAGGCATGGACTCCCACACGGAATTCGGTGACCAGAAAGGGGAGCCGTTTGGACCCCGTTTAGAGAGTCACAGTCTAGGTGGCCAGACAGAAAAGTGAGGGGAAAGGACCCCGTTTAGGATACAGACACACTTTGTAATTTTAGAAAAGTCTTTGTGGCCTCACTGAAGCAGCGAGTAACAGCGGCAACCAAACCCTCCCCTATGGAGACGGAAAAGTCTTTTGGGCTCTGCACTTCGTCTGTGGGCATCAGGTGTGGCCAGTCCCTCCTTGCAGAGGCTGAGGGTTCTTTTGTGCTCCATGCTGAGTCCATGGGCATTGGCAGTGGCAGTGGAGGCCCAGGGCTCTTTTGTGCTCTGCACTGAGTCCGCCGTCATTGGCAGCGGCTGGGAGGCTGAGGGCTCTTTTGTGCCCAGCGCTTAGTCTTATGGCATTGGTGGCAGCCACAGAGGCTGGGGGGTCTTTTGTGCTCCGACCTGAGTCCCCAGCATTGGCAGCAGCTGTGGAGGCTGGGGGCTGTTTTGTGCTCCACGTGGAGTCCATGGGCATCAGTGGCGGCTGGTTCCTCCATCACAGAGACTGGAAAATCTTTTGTGCTCCGCGCTGAATCCACAGGCATCAGTGGCAACCAGCCCCTTCCCCAGAGAAGACTATAATTTCCAGTTCGAGGAGAAAATAGGAGTTGTGTGGATAATCTGGTAAAACATGGACTCCTGTGCCAAATCTGGAGGGCAGATAGGGGTGTCATCTGGAACAGGACAGTGGAGGCTCGACAGCCAGTCAGGAAGCAAACATATTGTGGAACTTCATAAATAGTGTCTCCATAGCACCACTTCCTACAGACCAGTTGCTGAGAGTGCATACAGCAGTCTAATAGGTTTTTTTTTCTTTTTCTGTCTCTTTTTCGTTTTCTCTTTTCTTTTTCTTTTTTTTTTTTATCATTTTATAATTACCTTTTTTCTTGGTCTTTTTGGTTTTTATTATTTGTTTCTCTTTTGCCTGTTCATTTACTTGTTTCTGATTGTGCATCTGTGTACTTGTGTGTCTGGTAACATTTTTGTCTGTTTATTTGTTCCTTTGGTGTCAATGTGTTGTGTACTTTGCTAAATCCTTGGGTTGGACATTTTCACTAACCCAATTTTCACATTCAACAAGAATATGGGGGAACAGGGGATGAGGGAAGACTGGAGATAGTTTTTAACAAAAACTCCAGTCCAGGGGGAGAGATAACAGCCAGAAAGATCCCAACAAAGCTGAAGGAGGAGAGCTGAGCTGAAAGAAGAGATACACAAATGCACGTCTTCCCCACACCGCACACTTGCCCCTGCCAGTGGCAGGCAGCTTCCCCGCTGCTCCCACCACCCTCTCCAGGCCCCAGGCAGCCAAAGACCTGCTACTTGCTTGATTGAGCCCCACCATCCCCCTGTGGTAGGTGGCTTCCCCACAGCTTCCGCCACTCTCTCCAGGCACCTGCTCCTTGCTTACGTGAGACTCGCACTCCCTGGTGGCAGGTGGCTTCTCTATGACTCCCGCCACTCTCTCCAGGCCCAGGCGGCCAAAGATCTGCTGCTTACTGGCTTGAGCCTCGCCAGGAACAAGGCAGCCAGAGACCTGCTGCATCCTTGCTTGAGCCCTGCACTCCCCGGGTGGCAGGTGGATTCTCCGCTGTTCCTGCCACCCTCTCCAGGAGCCGGATGGCCAGGGACCTGCTGCTTGCTTCCTTGAGCCCCATATTCCCCCTGTGGCAGGTGGATTCCCCACTGTTCCCACCACCCTCGCCAGTGGCCAGGTGACCAGAGACCCACTGCTTTCTTGAGCTCCACACTCCCCTGGTGGCAGACAAATTCCCTACCGCTCCCATCATCCTCACCTGGGCTGCCAAAGAACTGCAAGAGGACAGTCAGTTAAGAAGGAACCATACTAGACCAGTGCTACCACGAGGCAAAGAGCAGTAGCCACAACAGTGGGAATAATAAGGTTCACACCCCTGAGGCTTTCCTGAACAGATGTGCCCTATCTCTCTGGACATCCAGAGGAAGCCAGCATCTTCTCCAGGGATGGCCACTGGAGAAATGGTTTGGGGACAGATTCCAAATGGTGTAAATTCAGCATGGGGCAGAATCAGTGGAAAAACTCAGGCAACATGAATAACCAGAGTAGATCAACTCCCCCAAGGAAAAATGGCACCGATGCAAATGAAGACCCCATCCATTAACAGATGGCTGAGATGTCAGAAATCAAGTTCAGAATTTGGATAGAAAATAAGATTAATAGAATGGAAGAAAGGAGAGAATTAGAATTTCAAGAAATTATTCAAAAGATGTCTCAAGAATTCAACAATTTCAAAGATAAAATGACTAAAGATTTTGAAACATTGAGGCAAGAGTTTGCAGTCCTCAAAGATCTGAAAAATACAGTAGAATCCCTCAGTAACAGAGTGTAACAGGCAGAAGAAAGGATCTCTGACATTGAAGACCGAGCTTTTAAACATGCCCAAGCACTCAAAGATAAGGAGAAATGGAGAGCAAAAACAGATCTCACTCTCAGAGAACTCTCAGATAATTCAAAGAAAACTAATATTCGCCTTATAGGAATCCCAGAATGTGATGAAGTTGCTTCACAAAACACAGAGGCTCTTCTTCATGAAATTATGAAAGAGAACTTTCCAGACATGCCAAGAGAGTCTGAAATTCAGATAGCAGATAGTGTCAGAACCCCAGCA